>JASANF010006504.1:0-33734 GCA_030248245.1 Trissonchulus sp. WLG1_4
ATTTTCTGAGATATGACCCCACGAAATCTGAACCCTCAGTGAGGGACGTTTTCTCAATTTTTTTCTGAAGCCCTTGTTTTTTCCGTTCTAATCGTATCTAAATGGTGTCAGATTATTGTTTACAATTTTTTAGAATCGAAACAAAGGCTCTTTGGCCGGGTTCCTGCCGAAAAATTGGCCAAATTCGCCAGAAACGTCCAATTTTTCACCAAATTCAAACTTGGCCTTAAAAAAACGCACTCAAAACTATCCAAAAACAAAGATTATAGCCGTTTTTGGCTTCGAATTTTGGCCTACGTTCACTTCCAAAAACACTGAAAATGCCATTTTCTAGGGGTCATAGCTCAGAAAATCCAAATTTGTGGATAGGGGTTCTATTGCAAAAAATGCTTCCCTCAAGATGCTCTACTCCAAAAAATAGGTCCACTATTTTCCCCCCCCCAACTGCACTTGATCCATATATTTTGTGTGGCTTTCAATTAAAAACCGTGCCCTGAGTGGAGGACGAACGTCTAAGGACAACCCTTGTCACCCAAGGTTTTTCTTCAATTTTTATCCTGTATACGACGTAGTTTTCAGTTTTGCTAGTCTCCCCATGGGCCAGTTTTTAGTGCTTTTTTCATCTAAAGTTCAGTCTGAAATGTTATCAATTTTTTGCCAAAAAATCCAATTAGTAACAACGATAACGCTCACATACAAAAGCTGATTCTCTGAACACGATGAATGTAAAATTATCACAATCGACCAAGTATATATTTACAAAGTTATGGCCATTTCAAGTTGGTTGACAAGGGCTATCCTTAGACGTTCGTGAGCTGAGGCAAGAGGGCGGACAGTGAAGGGGATATAGTTCTCACCCATATATTTTGCTATATTATTGATATGTATGCGTTTAATTTGATAATCGCTTTAACTGTTTTACAACTTTTTCTATTTATTAATCTGTTTTTGTGTGTGTGTGTGCGTTAACCGCTTGTTTGTTTATTTATTTTATCCATATTTGTGGATAGGGTTCTGTTACAAAAAATGTTTCCCTTGAGGTGCTCTACTCCAAAAAATAGGTCCACTATCCCCCCCAACTGCACTTGAACCGAAATTTAAGTGTTTCACTAACAAAGCTCTCCTTCCTGCAAGGCTCAACACGTGTGAGTGTGCGTGTGTGTTTTTAAAAATACGCAAATTAGGGCTTGGGTTAGCATTTAGGCTTAGGCTCAGGCTTAGTAACAAGGTTAATTAATATAAGGCTAGGCTTACCTAGTTTGGGCTGAGGCTTAGGCTTAGTTTTAAATTTATGAAATTTATATGTTTAATGATGAGCCGAGCTTCGCAGGAAGGAAAGGCACCTGTTATACTATCATTTAAGAGAAACTTAACACCAAAGTGTTCGTGTTAGGTTGTGAATCCCTGCCTAAAACGCAGCCAGAATGCCAGACCAGTAGTCAGTACGAAAACGCATATGCAGTGAAAGTTTCTATTTTACTGTGGGACTAGAATATGACCACGCATTTGGGAAACCCGCAAACAGTAGCAAAACTTCCAGAAATTTTATTAAAATGTCGTTAACAAGCATATTCAAAATTAACTAATTGCGTGAAAATACAATTAAATACAATTAAAAAGAGTTAGTGGTTCGCTTTGTGCAACAAACTGATAAATGGTGGAAATTTTTGAGGCCGTATTCTCAAATTAACCTTGGGAAGGGTTTTTCTTTATCAAATATCATGTGAACAAGCAAAGTGTGAATTTTAGTGTGCCAAATTTTTTTACTCCCTATATATACGCGCTTTGAATTGAAGTGCAGTGAAAATAGTGGCGTATGTAATTAAATAGGGCGGAATACAACGAACCTATGTTTTGAGTAGAGGCATACATGTATGAGGGGGGGGGGGGTGGGGGCCTTCCCCCAACCCTGGATGGGGTCCAAAATTTGGGTAAAATTTATAAAAATTGGCACTTTTTTGCGAAAATGTTACAAAATTTTGCAAATTTTAGGGTATTTTTGGTCGACCAGCGGGGGAGGGTTTCCAAAATTTCGCCGCAGAGGCCCCCAAAATTTTGACCCCGTTACATGTATGAGTAGAGGACCTTGGCAAAAAGCAAAGTTTTACTTCAAGGTCCACGAACTCTTTTTTTCCAATTCTTCTAGCAGCTAAATATCTGGAAGTGAAGTAGTTTTGTATTGTAAAAATTTAGTAGTGCTGTATAGTTGAAAGAAAAATGACGCGAGGACCGAAAAAGCATCTAAAACGTCTGGCCGCTCCAAGCCATTGGATGTTGGACAAAATGTCGGGCACTTTTGTAAGTTTTCCATTTTCTGGTTGCTAATTGCATATCCCTATTTATTTAATTGAAAAAGCATCATCAATTTTTATCTCATGTTAAATTTTGTACATAATGTATCTAGTCAAACAAAATTGTTTCGATAGTGAGTATCACAGTAGAGTATATATATATACTATATATAGTTTATACCTGTGGCGTAGTCAGGGGGGGGCAGTCTCAGCGGTTTTGGCTTGCCCCCCCCCCTCTCAGCAATTTGGGATAAAACATTTGGGCCGCGTAGCACCCCGCCCCACTACCCCTGTGGACGAAAATCAAAAAATTATCGCGCAAAAAGGTAGGTTGGCTACATCATCCGGATTCTGGCTACGCTACTGGTTTATACGCCCATTGGCTTCGTGAGTTCTGTCAACAGATATTAAAGCAGCAACACTAATTTCTGCATTTTTAGGCGCCTCGGCCCAGCCCTGGACCACACAAGCTGAATGAATGTTTACCTTTAATATTGTTCCTGCGAAATCGTCTCAAGTACGCCCTGACGTATGATGAAGCTAAAAAAATTGTGAAGCAGCGGCTTATAAAGGTGGACGGAAAAGTTCGGACAGACATGACTTTTCCCGCAGGATTCATGGGTTAGTTTAAAATTCATGCATCAGTGGATAGGAAAAGTGTATATAGTTTTTAGTTTTAGCTTTTTATGAATTTGTCTTTTATTAAATTATATACTGCTGTAAAGTATATATAAAATATAGTTATGAGTGGCGATCCCAGACTTTCATTGGGGAGGTCTGCAGGATTTTTTTTTATATTTTTCGTTCTGTTGTTTTATGCTCAATGGGTTGATTATTATGTGTAGTATTATAGTTGTAGTATTATGTATGTATATACATATTATGTTGATTGTAGTTAATTAGCTAAACTGATTTTTTGAATAACAGCCGAAATGCATTATAGAGATGTTGATGTACATTCTGTTGAAGTAAAAAGGATATGTTAAGCAAAGCACAATGCACCCATATAAGGAACGCCAAAAACCACAGAATTGCAGGAGTCTGAAAACCAAAGACCCTGCGGCCTACTGTAGGATTTCAGTCGGAAAAAAATTGGGAGGAAAGTGAAACGCCTCCTCCTTCCTGGTACCATCTCTAATAGTTATATACAAGTTTGACGCTGCGTGATTCCCAGTACTTCGCTTTGAACGTATGTATTTAATTATTTAATTGGGGTTTTCAGATGTGATCACCATCGAGAAGACGAATGAGAATTTCAGACTGATCTACGACGTGAAGGGGCGATACTGCATTCATCGCATAACTCCAGAAGAAGCCAAGGTCTACAATTGACCACATTTACTGCAGTTGTTATTGTTACTTTTTTAGTCACAGTTTACTTTAAATAAAAATTAGATTCTTTTATCTCGGGGGCTTCGTTGATATCGTTGGCTTAATAGTATGACGGGATGCTGAAAGGAACTAAAGTCTGACAAAAAAAGTTGCGCATGTTGAAGAAAGAAACGTATGATTTCGTTACGAAAATAATAGATTTTGACTATCAAGAGTACGGCAAGTCTATACTCGCACAAGTCATGCAACTATAAAGTAAGTGGCGCATCTATTTTTGTCAGACTTTAAATTGACCCATGACAGTGTATATATATTATTATTGATGACTATTAAATATATGTATATACTACATACAGAGTACAGACCGACGTTAAAGTATTAGCTGCTGATGTCTGTTTCTTGCCAGCAACATGAAGGTGTTTTGGTATAAACTGTGCACAATATGTTTTAGTATAAACTGTGCAAGGTGAAGAACGTGTCCACAGGTCAGAAGGGAATTCCTTTCGTGATTACGCACGACGGGCGCACCATCCGCTACCCGGACCCATCCATAAAGCCAAACGATACGATCCAGTTGGATATCGCGACCGGAAAGATTACAGACTACATCAAATTCGATTCAGGTCTGTTATTGGAAAGTATATAATGGTGGCTTCGGTACCATTGGGGTGGATTTATATCACGATCATAATATTATATACCGCGTATGTCTCATGGTCTTTCATTATCCGATGGTTTGACCATATCTAGTCTAATTTTGAAAACTTACGAGAACTTAAGTTCTGGCACATCTGCCATACACAGCGTTGGCTGTACCGAATTTTTTGTAAAAGTTGAAGGAGCTTTAGGTGTCCTTCTAAACATATTATGCATAACAGAAAGCTGGAATAGAAATAGACACTTCTAAGTTGTTCGACGTTCGAGTAAATTTTGAGAAAAGCCCTTTTTGGCAGCAACAGGATATAGATTACTTACTGTAATTTTGTAAATAAATAGAGTCTACAAGACTTCAAGACGATACTGGTTCCCGCAGCTTCTAGTTCTTTCTTTCTTTCCAAACCGTTCTCTTGCTTTCATGTCCTCAATAGTCAATGCCGTTTAGGTTTAATGTTTTAGGTAACATTTGCTTTGTGACTGGCGGTCACAACATGGGTCGAGTGGGTTTGATTATGCACAGAGAGCGACATCCGGGATCCTTCGATATCGTCCACGTCAAGGATGCAGCGGGGCACACTTTTGCCACACGGTACGTCAGAGAGGGTTAAGAAACTTTTTCTTTTCAAAATAGGCTATAACATACACTACTTTTCGTGAAGAATCCTTTTCATCACAATTCCTGATAGCTATGTAGTTTTTAGGTGTGAAATGTTCCTAGCTAGTAGCTGGGTAGCTGGCAAAAATATCTAGCTGTTTCTGTTATTCTAATTTTCCAGTGTATATATATGTTGTTTACTTGTTTATCTTTTCTTTATTGATATTGTTTAGATTGAACAACATCTTCGTCATTGGCAAGGGCAATAAGCCGTATATTTCCCTGCCACGTGGCAAGGGCGTGCGGATGTCCATTGCTGAAGAACGTGACAAGAGAATTGCTGCAAAGGCCGGAAAATAGTCGAATCTTTTAGAAAACACTGCTGAATTTATTGTTTGTTAATTCTTAAATATTACCATTGTTTTGGATTTTGATGGTGTTTCTGTTGGAATAAAGTTGTTGAGTATTGATGTTGCTGTTGGGTAATGTGGGAGAACTGATGGATTGGATTGGTACAGTAGTTATGTCCGTTCAACTAAATAAGTGTCATACTATTAGTCCCGTTGCACATATTAACAAGCAGGTTTAGTGGCTAGCGGGTCTGTTAGTCGACTGTAGTCATGTCGTGTTCGTCGAGTTCCTGGGTCCTTTTTTGCTACATTTAGTATTAGCGTAGCTAAAATAACGTATGAAACGTAACATTTAACGTATAATAACTATTTCTTTCGTGTAAAAATAGTTTTTATCATGAGTTTGGTGTGCCCCCAATTTTGGTCGACGCCCACCCCCATAAGATTTTGCCTAAAATATGCCAGAAGAGTTGGGCTGGGAAATTTTATGAAATTGTAATTCGACGGAATACCTAAATTTTTGTTTGAAACTGCAGCGTTGTGAATGTGTTCAGTTATTGTATGTGGGGGCGGGGGGCTATATTTAGGATGAGTTTCCGCTTTGTCAGTCAGAGTACCATACTCACTTTCCCAATCTGTACTCTTGGTAATCCTATGTTCACGATGTCACGGTGTAAATTTTCCCCCCGGAAAAATTACCCCGGAGTAAATTTTTCCCCCCGAAAATTTGCACCGGGGTAGATTTTCCGGGGGGAAAATTCACACCAACCATAGTCATACAATATGACTATTTTGAACTTATTTTTTCAAAACTAGCGATTTTGGCGATAAATTTATTTATTTTTATGTATTTTTATTTATTATTTTAAATTTGCTCCGAGTTAGATTTTACGGGGGGAAAATTCACACGAATTAACTGTTTTGAACCTTATTTTTTCAAACTTTTGAGATTTTGACGACTTTCGTTCAATGTAGCGGCTATGGCGATGGCCACAGCGATAGCTGCGACCAAGAGTACATAATAGGAAGAGTATGACACTCTCCCTATTATGCCTGGCAGCGCGCGTCCAATGCGCAGCGCGAAATAGGCCTTTTATGTACGGTTTTGAGGGGGGGTACAAAACCGTAACCCTCAAAACCGTACATAAACGGGCTATTTCGCGCTGCGCATTGGACGCACGCCCGAAGGCATAATAGGAAGAGTGTCATACTGTTCCTATTATGTACTCTTGCTGCGACGGACAGGGGTGGACGCGGGTCGAAATTTTCGACCCGCGACCCAACCCAACCCGCGGCTCTAGACTCGTGGGTAACCCGCGACCCAACCCGCGCCGTAAAACCCGACCCACGACCCACTTTGACCCACCACTCTATAACCATAACGTACATTATACACAAGCGTGTAGCCAGGATTTTGAAAAGGGGGGTCGCACCTTCTCCACTTTTTTGCTCACTTGCTTAAACTCACTATTGCGGGGTCTGAGCGCCTCAGCCCCCAGAATCCAATTATTTTTACACTTATTGGCGAAGTGGCTTACATAACAAAATGTAAATTTGGTCATGTAAATTAATTAAACTAACTGTTGCGGGGGTCCCGGGGTCTAGGGGCGGCAGCCGTCAGAATAAATGGAGGTTTTTTGAATTTTCAGACAAATTTGGTCAACTGGAGACGTAGTCAAAAAATTTTCCGACAGGTAAAATAAAAACAAGCCCAATCTGCGGCAAAAGCATTCAGTAAGCATCAAGCATTTATTGTTAAGCACATTGGCCAGAGGCCATCGTAAACCTGTTGGGCCAGCTACAGCATTATTTTACTTACTTGATTTATCTTCCATACAAAACATCTTCTTTAGCTATTTTAACAAAGTTTGTACAAAGTGCACAATAGATACAGGATCAAGACGTAAAATAAGTTATTGCTGCAATTAGTTAACAGCAAATCGACTTAGCGAATATTGTGTGAAATGTAAAAAAAAAGTTGTCTCCGGCTGGGCTCGATCCAGCAAACTTTTGGTTAAGAAACCAATGCGCTAGTACTCTGCGCCACGGAGACCACAGAGCAAGATCGTTTAGTTGTCGTTGAATATTTTAGGTACGAGAATTTTAACGCTGTGAACCTGGGCCAACGTTTCACAAAATTTTCCAGTCCTAAGTCCTAAATTTTACGATTTTGCAAATAAGGATTTATGTGCCGTGTTAGGATAACTGTTTTTGGAACTTGATTATTATATTTATTGTTATCAATTTGCTTAGGATATTTTATATCCTATTAATAATATCCTAATGTACTTTTAGTGAAGTCTAGGGACTCTGTGATCTCTGTGGTCGAGTGGTTAGTTTGATAGATTCTCAACCATGAGGTAATGGGTTCGATTCTAAGTTGCTCACTTTTTGGCAGTCTTTTGCATTTCGAATTACTTCTCAACAATAGCCCCGATCTCAACAACACAGTAAAACTACAAGGCATTTTAGTGTGACAGATGCACATCTAAGACAGAAGATGTGTAAAACACACTCCGCACATAAACACTTTAACGCTAGAACAGTGTTAAAGATACCAGAATCAAAATTAAAGACCTGGGGGCCTGTTGCTCAACTTTACAAGTCTTACAATTGTAACAATTGTAAGTGCAAAATCAGGTGATTCGTTACGAATTCATTATATAAATTCATTACGAATCACCTGATTTTGCACTTACAATTGTTACAATTGTGAGATTTGTAAAGTTGAGCAACAGGCCCCTGTTGGGCTGTGGCCCAACAGGAACAAAAGGTGGGAAGTTCATATCAAACAGTATATTACACAAGTAAATACAGCATAATGTACTCTAGTAGACAAGCATATATAGGCTTTCATGAAAGTTAATAACAAGGAAGAGTAAGCCACAGAGTTTGCAGGGGTCTGGGGGCGGCAGCCCCCAGAAAAAAATTTTTTAGAATTTTTTAAAATTTTAGACCAAATTTTGTCTATTGGAGACGTATCCGAAATTTTTTTGGGCGGGCTATAAAAACCAAGGGGGGACCCTTGTCGACAATTTCTTCAGGTTCCAGTTTCCGTGGGTCAGAAAAATTTTTTTCGACCCGCGCAGCCTGAAGTGGGTACCCGCGGGTCGACCCACGGCTAAAATTGTCCGACCCAACCCAACCCAACCCGCGGGTACCCACGACCCGCGTCCACCCCTGGCGACGGATTGATGCTTTACCATATCGACGGGGCTACCACGACAATGGCGAATTTGGCTATTATAGCCAAGTCGCCTGGAATCGGCACGTATCTTTGGGGCAATTTTGGCGATTTTAAGAGTTGATTCATACTTTTGTACGTACATTGGGTGGGACAGACTGCACAGTTCTATTTGAAAACGCAAGCATTTAATTTGAGTCTGAAGGGACTTAGACTTAACAGACGTAACATATATTGTTTTGTTATATTGCATCGAAAGTTTTTCGACAACAACAAAATAGTTCAAATAAATTTGAAATTTTTACCGCAATATGCACATCAAAGAAAAAAATTGATTTTAAGCTAGTTTTGTTCATTTATGATCAAAATAGTCGTTGAAAACAATTACTCGCCAAAGCCAATCACTCACTGTCACTACCCTAAATGCTACCTTAAGAATGTGATGACCAAAACCCTTGATTTAACCTTTTTTTGCCCTTATTATAAATGCATTAGTTTCCAAATAATTTCGCGAAAAATAATGCTAAAATGAAAACTTTTGCATGTTAAGCTTTCCTTCAGGGCAGCGCATTTTGAGCCTCCTGAAATATGCTCTTAGGACTGGACCACTGGAGAGTGGAGGGGGCTTAGAGAATTACATATATGTGTGTCGGGCTTTCACTTGCCTCATCGGTACACAACACTGTTCAGGGTCCGATTTATTGAAGCATTTGTCGTTGAAAAAATTTTAAAGCGCAAACATTTTCAACGACGACCACTAATTGTCCTGCAATTCTGTGTTAAATTCAGCGTTTGCCAATGTTTCAATGAATCTTAATTTTTACGCGGCGGCCTCTGCCGCCGCGTATATTATATACCTACTATATTATACTATACTATACCGGTATTAAAAGTATTAATACCGAAGTATCATATTTATATCAAAAGTATCAAAATGCTACAAAATCAAACGAACTACCAGCCTACTGCCTATTGATTGATTTTCTTATATTTTTACCGGCTAAAAATTTACACAAGAGTTCCCCCTTTGGTTTTTACAGTACAGCTCGACTGGTTATGCCCTCTAAAATTAAAGAAGCGAAGCAGTAGCCAATCAAAGTAAGGAGGCGGAGCAAAAGGCGAGATCAAAGAATGCCGCCGTTCTTAGCCTGCACAAACATCAAAAGGTGCCCCCTTTAAGCGTGGGAATCAAAATTTTGAGATTGAATATGATAGCTCGAATTTAAATATGATACTTTTGATATTTGATACTCGGAAAAAATTTAAATATGATATAAATACAATAATACCTTGAATTTAAATATGATACTTTTGATATTTGATTCTCGGAAAAAATTTAAATATGATATAAATATGATACCAAATAATTTAAATATGATACTTTTGATACCAATTTTAATATTGATACCGGTATCAAAAGTATTAATACCCAAGTATCATATTTATATCAAAAGTATCAAAATGGTATCAAAACAACAGTACTATTGGCTATGCGATTATGCATGTTGTTGTGCTATGACAACAATGGCAACGATTACGGCAACGTTAATGCACCAGCTGACGATTTGCACAAAACACGCAGTTTTTTATACGCGGTTTGCCGGCCGGCCGGCCGGCGGCCGGGCCGGCGAAGAGTTTCGGCCGGCCGGCCCGTGAAAACCGGCCGGCCGGCCGGCCGGAACGGCAGCATTTTTGGATAAAACCAGTCCAGAGTGTCATTTCGGCATAAACTTAGCCTGCCGGATTGTTATGCCGGCCTAATTTTATCAGTCGGTTGAATCTGGCTGGCCGGCCGGTGTCTTTAACCGGCCGGCCGGCCGGCCGATTTTGACCGGCCGGCTGATTTTAGCCGGCCGGCCGGCTTTTCCCGGCCGGCCGGCCGGCGCCGGCTTTTTTCGGCCGGCCGGCCGGCTGAAAATTCCGGCCGGTCACAAACACTATTTGAAACTGCTCGTGATAAACGGTTTTTATAGCAAGGTTTGTAATAAGTTTTCAACTTAATTTTAGTCTTGAAAATTTGTCAAGGTTTTGAATAAAAGATGCAGCTTAACATGTTAAGAATGTTGGTCTAAAAACTTTCGGTGCCGCGTTTAATAGGTATTCGAAGAATATCCTCGGCATTTTACTTAAGCATGTCGTCGTGAACTCTGTCGAAAATTGGTTAAACTTTACTCGCAAGACGTGCTTGTTAACATTGAAAATTTTGCTTCAAAAATAACGGGCCCAGATAATCTTTGTATGATATATACTATGCTATTACCAAGAGTAAATAATAGCGTCTCACTCTATATAGAAGAAGAGTGAGACAATCTCCAGCCTGCCTGTGTTCTAGCATGTTGACTACATGTTGACATTCTGTGCAACATGTGGCTGGCCAATCAGAAGCAAGCACCTATTCTCTGATTGGCCAGGCGCCTGTGCACGTGCTCCAAGTCCAATCATAAAAGGAGATATGGATAAAAGGGTAATTCTTCATTATTCATTTATAGTCTGCTTGCAAAAACATTAAAAAGGTTCGCAAATACCTTTGGGGATATTTTGGCAAACTTTCAGCGACGTTGATTGAGAAAAATTTAAGAAATTCAAAAAAGTTTATATCTCAAAAGTTTCTCGATCAATTTCGCTGAAAGTTTGCCAAAATATTCCTAAATGTATTTGCAAACCTTTTTTAATGTTTTTGCAAGCAGACTGCAAATAAATAATAAGTTATTAAGCTTTTATCCCCCATCCCCATCCCCATCAACGCATCAGCGATTATATACTAAAGTGTGTTACGCAGAGAATCTAGTATCTACGCGCTGATTGGCCAGCCACATGTTGCACAGAATGTCAACATGTAGCCTGAAAACGACCAGCGCATCTGCCTGTGCTAGAACACAGGCAGGCTAGAGAGTGTCTCACTCTTCTTCTATATAGAGTGAGACGCTATTACTCTTGCTATTACTATAGCTTCGAAATTCATAGTCTTTTGTCTAGTCTAAAGTTATCACAGCCTAAAAATTTATATGTTGATAAAAATAAATAAACAAAAATACATAAATACAAATAAATTTATCGCCAAAATTGAAAAAAAAAGTTTTGAAAAAATAAGTTGAACACAGTTAAATTATATGGTTGGTGTGAATTTTCCCCCAGGAAAATCTACCCCGGTGCAAATTTTCCGGGGGGACAATCCACAGGGGGGAAAATTTACACCGTGACGACACTTCACTAAAACAAGGACATGTAGCGAGATATTCTGATTTTGGTTTGTAATCCCATCGTCTATGCCAATCCCAAAAACAGTGCAAATCGCAAACTATACATTCCACTTTTCCCATTGGCCAGCTTGGCAACGCGATGGCGATAGATGCGTTACGCATTAGCGGCCAAAAAAGGTCCCAAATAAATGGGTTACTAGGGCCTAAACGGGCATCCAAGCACCCACATAGGGACGTTCTACATTTACCGTTACCCTGTCAACGGACCTACCAGGACGTTAACTTCCGTAATCTCAGGGTTGTGGGCGGAGCGGGACGTTATCTTCCGTAATCTCAGGGTTGTGGGCGGAGCTAAAAGGCAGCTCCAATCGGATGTCAAGAAAGGGAGGGGAGATTTTTACAGAAAGAAACCCAGGGGGGATTCGAACCACCCATTTCTGGATCTGCAGACAAGCGCAGCTACTGGGCCGACGATGAGCTGTCGTGAGACGTGAATCCCTTTCAGCACTCTAGGTGCCTATCTTACTTCACACTGATGACTTTGAAAAAGGGTCCTAATTGGCTACGGGTCCTGTTTTGGTAAGTAATTTTCCGTTTGCCCGTCCACGCTGCTGGGTCCAATCCAGGTACGTTGCAGGCCCCGTACCTGTTAGGGTCGATTCATACTTACAGCCGTATGTCCGTTCAGCCGACAAAATGACGAAATAATGACGTCACATGCGCTGGCTGATCCACTGCACTAGGCTGCTCGTGACGTCATTCTGCAGGATGAACGGACATACGGCTGTAAGTATGAAATATGAATCGAGCCTAAGGGACCCTTCAGGGCCACTAATGTGTAACGCATCTACCGCGCTGACTCTTCATATACTCCTGATAATAAAAAAAGCAGCATCACACTTCACTCACAATGGTCGATTCGTTTAACGCCAGCACACATGCTTAATAAGGCTCAAATGTCTTGTTTTACCGTTCGCACAGTTTGGCTACATACGGAAACGGCTACAAAAACACTATCTGTTTTCAAGAAGTGTGGACTTAAAGACTCCCACCCTAGAACAAAGAACATACATTAAAGCAAAGACCAAAGTCCAACATATTCATTTATTTCAACAATCAACAAGAAACTCCAATAATTAACAAAATATTATCTGATATGTAAAAATTTTCAACTTTAGTCGAACAAGCCGAAGCCCATGTCATCATCTTCCTCTTCACTTTCTTCTTTCTGAAAAGCATAAAAAATATTACAAACATAAGGGATACTTATGAAACAATTGAATAATGATTATTAAACTATTTCAGTTGCGAAGTATGCGACAACAGTTAGGAACAAGCAGCCGTGAAGTCAGCGACAACATCGACTGTCAAAAATGTCGAAGGTAAAAAAATTACAATGTCGCCTATGACATCACGTAAAATAAACTTTTAACCCCACATCTGGGTCTGAAACAAACATCCGGACGGTTACTACTAGACTCCGTATAACACTGAAAAATTCCAGTAGTAGAAAAGCTATTATTTTATCAACTTTATACAAACCTTTTCCTCCTTCTTGGGTGCTGCCTTCTCAGCCGCAGCTGGAGCAGCAGTGGTAGCAGCGACAGCGGCGAATTTGGATGGATCGGCCAAGAATTCCTTCATCTGAACAAACAATACCGACAAATCAATTGGTTTTCATAAACAATTTTTATACAACAAAACAAAAAAACGAGAGATGTGATTTTTTAATTTTTACATGCTAGCTTATTTTTGTATATTACTAAATATACATTTGTATATTACTATTTTATTTTTAGTACTACATTTCTAATAGTAAAATACTGCGAAACTCCTACTATCAAATTTATGCCACGCCTACACAAGCGTAACAATACAATGTAATAATACTAATTTTAGCTGTGAAATCTATAACTAGATTACTTCAAGTCTGGAACGTGACACCTTGAGCCCCGAAACTTTGAGTATTTAACCCTAACCCATTCTTTTTTTATGAACGCCAAAAAACTGCCAAATGCCAATACTGCAACGGAGAACTTTAAAATAATCCCCCAATCTCCATGTTTACAAATTTACTTCAGAACAATAAACTAACTGTTTCTGCTTCCTTGAAGCTGATGTCCGTAGCGGCGGCCACCGCGAGCAGATTCTTGAAGCCATTGACCAGAGAGTGCGGCACGCTGGCCAGGGTCGGGTAGCCGATGCTCAGACAAATGCTGGCGATGTTGCTCACGCCCTGAATTACAATAAAATTATCAGTTACAAATAACTAATTTATTTAATTGATTAATTAATTAATGTTATGATAATAAATAACTTGCAGGCAACAATATTCCTTGTCAGACCGTTCAATGCAAACTGATTAGTACTTGAATACGAAAAATATCCGCGATTGAATTGAACAAGATAATAATGAAACTATCAAGAAATAACAATTTTGAGAATATGAATTCGTTAATAGTGAAACAAGAATTTTAAACCTCATTTTACCTAATTATTATAATGACGCTGCTTTAAGGGTAGATTTACATACACGGATGGCAAAATTGCGCAAAACATGTTTACATTAAAAAAAACCAACAACGAAATTAACACCTAGACAGACACTGAATGCCATAACTTTTAGTTAAAAAATGAATTTAAATTTTTGTAACCGTAAATTTTACCTGCATGAATCGCGCTCGCAAGTCGGCTGGGCTAATATCCAAAATTGATGGTTCATAAACACTGCCATTATCGTATACTGAAACAAAGCCAATCAAATTGAACTTGAAAATGAACTTTGTTTAGATTTATATAAAAGGAGCTTGAAAATGTATGCTTTTCAGATAATTATGTACGGATGTCGTGACAAAGTCACGATTGACGACAACTAGTCAAAAAACACATTAATGGCTTATGATTTATATAAACTAAATATTAACATAATTAAAACCGTGAATAAACCTTGCTGAATGATGAGCCCGTAAGTGAAGGGGGACACGTTTAACATGTTCAGTAGCGTGGCTTCGCTGGCACCCACTTTTTCACCCTTCTTGATCAAATGCACATCGTTCTAAAACAAAAAAAAATACATTTCAAACTTTCGTACAGTGTGAAGCAGCACATCATCACATATTTCAGTATGCTAATATGACTCTGATGTTATTGATCGAATAAGTATAAATTGATTACGCAACAATATATTATTATAATGCTAGGAAAACTTAAAGTAGTACTGTTTTCGTAACATTCTAGCGTCATGACTCCAAGCCTAAAATGCTCACTAACACGTCTTGTTTGTTCTTCGACTCCCAATTTTTTTTAGATCAATAGTGAACTGAAAACACCGGAGAACAGTACTGAATTTCCATGAATAAAGTACGTGAATTTTCAAAGACAATTTTGAAGGAAATCATTCTGAAACTCGTACCAAAATTTCAATGGTTCCCTTGGAAATTTTGGTCGGAATGCTCAGAGCCTGGAAGAACGAGGTTTTTTCAGGACCAAGGCCAGTGTTTTGAGCATCCAACATCACGTCCACGGGAGCCAGCGCTCCTGCTTTGGCTGGCGCAGCTACCTGAAACCCACAATCACAATTGCCAGTCGTTCACATAAACTCATTGATGCTGAACCCAGTGCAAAACGTGACCAAAAAATGTCTACTGTTTTTGTTCGGGGTCACGGGAGGACTTAGTGCAACTGCATGTATTCCACTCAGTTCTGTGTCATTTCTAAACAATAAGAAACTGATGTGGGTGGGGTCAAATAATGCTGCCCTTCCCCTAGTGCATTAATTTTTAACCTGTCCCCTCAGTAGGAACATACTGAACTGAGCACCTTTTCAGATTCCTTAGGAGCTTACGTTTACATTGCCGCCAGAAAAAACCCATGACATGCCATTCTCCCTACTTAACTAACACCCAATGTCCAAATCATACATGCGCCTACATGTAGTTGGGGGGGAGGGATGGGGGGGGAGGACCCCCCCAAAATTCGGTCCTGGGGGGGAGGGGGGCCCCGCCAGGAGGAAAAGAGGGGGGAGGGTCCCGGCGGGAGTAAAATGTTGGCCAAAATTTGAAAAAATCGACATTTTTTGTGAAATATAAGCGATTTTTACCAAACTTTTCGCCAAAAATTGTCAAAATCGCTGTTTTTTTGTCAAAAAAGGTAAAAATGTCGTGATTTTTTGGAGGGAGGGGGGGTCGGTCAAAAATGAGTTGCCGCAGGGAAGGGGGGGTCCCAATAGAGGGGGGAGGGCACTGGCGGTCCCAGACTTTGATTTCGGGGGGAGGCGGAGGTCTGAAGAATTTTTTTCACTTTTTATAATAGCGTTTTTTAGCTTTACGCTACCTTGTTATTGCCATAGCCATATCAAGGCAATGAAATGAGTCTGTTTGTAGTAAAAACCAGTGGTGTACCCAGAAAAAAAATAGGGAATTTTTCAATTTTTAGGCCGAATTTGGTGAACTGGAGACGTATCAGAAATTTTTTCCGACAGGAAAATAAAACACATGATGGGAACGTCACATCAGACAGTGTATTGCACAACTAAATGCAGCATAATATACTCGTGTAGACATGCAAATGCAGCATAATGTACTCATGTATACATGTATAGGCTTTGATGAAAGATAATAAGAAGGAATAGTAAGCCATAGAGTTGCAGGGGTCTGGGGGCGGCAGCCCCCAGAAAAAAATTGGGAGAAATTTTTGATTTTTAGGCCAAATTTGGTCAATTGGGGACGCATCAGAAAAATTTTCTGGCCGGACCATAAAAACCAAAGGGGGGACCCTTGTGTAAAATTTCAGTCTGCAAAAATTTCGGGGGGGGGGAGGGGGGGGGAACGGCCGCCCCCCCTCCCCCCTGGGACCGCCCCGGGGGGAGGGGTACTTAAAATTTTGGTGCTGTTACATGTATGCACATGTGATACAACCCGATTGTATTTTCACACTCGATTCAATAAATATTTCAAACACCATAGTACCTTCTTATCCAAAATACGATCTCGAATGTCGCTAAGATCTTCTTTGGTGAACACGAAACCAACATTGCCAACAATATGCGGCAAAATTCTGGAAAAGTTCAGTAACAGTAAGGCCATGAAAAATATACACGCACACGCACGCAGCCACACAGAAAAAATGTTACTGCTTCAACACTGAATACGTGATCGTCCTATGCTGTCCAGAGGGATATAACCCTACAGAAACTTTTTTACGGTTCCTCTTTAGTTTCCAAACTCTTGCTTCCCGACTTTTACAGTTCGTTTTTTTCCGGTTTACAGACTTTGTTTCCACAATCATACGACATACGTTCATAATATACAATATAAATATAGACACGAAATCTCCGTTTGGCGGCCTGTCCTGTTTTTGCTGTAAAGGGAAATGGGTGCGCTAATATTTTACTCCTGGAGACAGGGGTTTCTCGTCGCTCTTACCAGAATCGTTGAGAACTAGTTTTTATTTCCGGTTTCAAGACAGTTCTCACCAAAAATGATAACGCCTGAGTGCCTGATACTTAAGTTGAAACAAAGAAGACAAAATAGTCATGCATACTTTTCCAAATTCGGGTTTTTCTGTAAATTTCCTCGCATAGCCTTGCGGATCATGGTATTTTTCCCCATCAATAGTTCTGAAGTTATGCAAGACACATTATATCATTATTGAAAGCGAATAATCTATCACAAAAATTAACCACAATAAAATTAGGATAGAATATAAGAATGGACACCGTACAATTCTGGTTTACTATACTGTAAAGTAAAAACCACCGAAATAATCTTTAACACTTCAAGATAAAAGTACACTTTTGCAGTTCTGGTTCTTCCGTTAAATGCTTCGGGATCAAAATTTTGGGAACCACCCCTGATCGACCAAACATAGTCTAAATTTTGTAAAGTTTTGTAAGAATTTCGGGTAAAAGTGCGAATTTAGTTCAAATTTTTGTGACCCACCTTACAAACCTTAAAAGTTGCCCCCCAACCCCTCTCATACATGTATGGTAGAATGTGAGAAAATCATAGTATCATGTAGAACTGGCTAAACCTAAAGCCTTTTAGGATTTCCGCAGCGACGTCATAATTTTGAATAAAACCATTCCAAGTGAACGTAGCTTTGTAGCATAGAGACAGAGAGTTGTTTGAATGCTATGAATGAACCATCTGTATTATATTATTTAAGCCACATTCATGATCCTAATTTACCCGCATGGCCACGAAGTGATATTCTGATTTCCTGCATCTGCCTGGATCCGACATTGTCCACTCCGACTATGAAACAACGAGGATATTCTTCCAACAGTTTCTGAAATATAAAATTTATGACCTTGTGCACAGCATATATAAGTACGAGCTTAAGGCAACACAAAATATTTAACAACATACGCACGTCCTACGTAGTATGCAATATGCATGCAAGTACCATAATTTAGTTAGATACGTACGTCTATATTAAAATAATCTAAAGCGCACTATTACGATAACTGGCAAAAAACTAACATGAATAATGAAAATTACGAACCAGTAATTTGAGAAAATAATTGCTCTTCCAAGTCGATTTGTCTTCCCTGACCATCTTTGTGAACAAGGATTGCCAAAACGGTTTAAAGACAAATTTATTTCTGAAAAGAAGATAGACAAAAGATGCTCTGAGCGAGTCGGCAGTATCTATAATATGTGTGGACTTTTCAAAGCTTAGTTGTAGTGAGGGAAGAATATTGATGACAAAACCCGCCCTTCTCATTGGGGTGGGTGGGAGAAAGGGGGAAGAACTTGAATTTTCGTGTTCGAAATTAGTGAAGATGGGTCTTTTATACTACTTTATCAACTGTAAGAGTAGCAGCGTAGCCAGGATCAAGTTGAGGGAGGGCCAACGTGCCTTATTGCCCGAAACTTTTTCGGAGTTCGTCTACGGGAGGGGGGGACTACCCTGGGTTTTTTTTCGCAAAAAACGTTCGCAATTGCGAAAAAAATTGGTGATTGCGAAAAATTTTCAAACCTTTTCGCAAAATTGCGAAAAAATTTTGTCGCAGTGTAGGTGAACTCGTAAGATCTATGCGCTGATTTTTGTGGTTTAGTCGGAAAACATTTCCGATACGGCCCCAATTGACCAACTTTGGCCCAAAAATTGAAAATTTCTCCGACTTTTTGTGATCCCTTAGGTCCGGACTCGTGCAACTTTGTGGCTTGATGTTTCTAGTGACTGTAAATGGGACAAAATTTTTTTCATGTATCACCACACCACAGCAATAGTTGGGGGGGGATGGGGGGGGAAGACCCCCCCCCCCAAAATTCGGTCCAGGGGGAGGGAGGGGGGGTCCCGCCAGGGAAAAAAAGGGGGGAGGGTCCCGGCGGAAAAAAATTTTGGCCAAAATTATAAAAAATTAGCATTTTTTCGTAAAATTTAAGCGATTTTTACCGAAATTTTCGCCAAAAATTGTCAAAATGGGTGTTTTTTGGCCAAAAAAGGCAAAAATTGCGTCATTTTGGGAAGGGAGGGGGGTCAAAAATGGGTTGACGCAGGGGAGGGGGGGTCCGACCAAGGGGGGGAGGGGTACCCAAAATTTCGGTGCTGTTACATACAGCATTTGTGAAATTTTCTTATGAGTTGGCCGAAAGGGAGGGTTCGGCCCTTGGCTCCCGGGGGCGGGGGGGGGGGGGGGGGGCAAAAACTGCACAGGAAAAACTATTAGTACAAAAAATGTACAAAAAAAGTACAAAATGTTACAAAAAAAGTACAAAAAATTTTGTACTTTTTTTGTACTATTGTTGTACTTTGGCCTGGCAAGTTTGTACTTTTTTGTACTTTTTTGTAAATTTCTTGTACTATTTTTGTAAATTTTTTGTACTGTTTAGTGCAAGTTTGTACTTTTTTTGTACTATTTTTGTACTTTTTTTGTACTTTCCATTCAAATGTTTTGTACTATTTTTGTACTTTTTTGCATTATTTTTGTACTTTTATTTTTTTGTTTCAGGACAAGAATTTCTGGATCAAGTGCAGTTGGGGGGGGAAAAATAGTGGACCTATTTTTTGGAGTAGAGCACCTTGAGGGAAGCATTTTTTGTAATAGAACCCCTATCCACAAATTTAGATTTTCTGAGCTATGACCCCTTGAAAATTGCATTTTCAGTGTTTTTGGAAGTGAACGTAGGCCAAAGTTCGAAGCCAAAAATGGCTATAATCTTTCGTTTTGGATAGTTTTGAGTGCGTTATGATGTTTTAAGGCATCGTCTAGGCTTAGTTGGCAGGATTCTCTAGGCTAAGCTGGCAGGATTTTTCTGAAAATTTCGATTTTTTTATTGCCTAAGCCTGAGCCTAAGCCTAAGCCTGAACCTAAGCCTAAGCCTAAGCCTGATACTAAGCCTAAGCCTAAGCCCCATACTAAGCCTAAGCCCTAAGCCTAAGCCTAAGCCCAAGCCTAAATTAAGGCCAAGTTGGAATTTGGTCAAAAATTGGACGTTTCTGGCGAATTTGGCCAACTTTTCGGCAGGAAATCGGTCAAAGAGCCTTTGTTTTGATTCAAAAAAATAGTAGACAATAATCTGACACCATTTAGACACGATTAGAACGGAAACAACAAAGACTTCGGAAAAAAATTGCGAAAACGTCCGTCACTGACGGTTCAGATTTCGGGGGGTCATATCTCAGAAAATCCAAAAAATGAAATAGGGGTTCTTGAAGCAAAAAAGCTTCCCCCAAGGTGCTCTACTCAAAAAAATAGGTCCACTATTTTTCCCCCCCCAACTGCATTTAACCCGAATTTCTGTAAAAATTTGATAGTAAATTTGTTAAATAGTCCTTAAAAGTGTAAAAAAGACGTTAAAATTTTCGGATCAAGTGCAGCACCCGTATTCATAAAAGTGCAAGCTCGGCTTTTTATCCGAGCTTTGAGCAAGCCCGGCTTAAAATCCCGGCTTTTCGTATTCATAAAACCAAGCTCGGCTTTTTATCCAGGCTTTTTGGTATTCATAAAAGCTGGGATAAAAAGCCGAGCTTATGGTATTCATAAAAACCAAGCTCGGATTATAATCCCGGCTTCCACGTATATTTTATTGATTTTTTCATTATGAATAAAAAGCTCGGATAAAAAGCCAGGCTTGAACAAGCCTGGATTAAACAAAAAGCTCGAATAAAAATCCAAGCTTGCGCATAAGCCTAGCTTTTTATCTCGGCTTTTTCAAGCCAGACTTACGGATAAAAAGCCGAGCTTTTTATCTCGACTTTTATGAATACCGGTCCAGTTGGGGGGGGGGGGGAAATAGTGGACCTATTTTTTGGAGTAGAGCATCTTGAGGGAAGCATTTTTTGTAATAGAACCCCTATCCACAAATTTGGATTTTCTGAGCTATAACCCCTTGAAAATTGCATTTTCAGTGTTTTTGGAAGTGAACGTAGGCCAAAGTTCGAAGCCAAAAATGGCTATAATCTTTGTTTTTGGATAGTTTTCAGTGCGTTATGATGTTTTAAGGCATCGTCTAGGCTTAGCTGGCAGGATTCTCTAGGCTAAGCTGGCAGGATTTTTTCTGAAAATTTCGATTTTCAATTGCCTAAGCCTGAGCCTAAGCCTAAGCCTGAACCTAAGCCTAAGCCTAAGCCTGATACTAAGCCTAAGCCTGAGCCCCATACTAAGCCTAAAGGCCGATTCACACGGTGCGTTTTTGCCGCTGCGATTTTGACGCAAAACGCAAGCCGCAGGGTGTCGCAAGCGAAACGCACCGTCTGAACAAGCTTTGCGGCCTTAGTGCGTCTCGCAGGTCAGTTTGCTGCGTCTTTACTGTTTCAAAAAAATGACAAATTGGTCTGCGAAATTTGTTTATGCCAACACGTCCGCAGCATCAAAACGCAATGAAATCGCAGGTCGAATGACAGTCTGGCGTTTAAAACGCTGCGGCAAAACCAAGACGCAGGCATTCCGCACTAAAAACGCTGCGTCTGTTCAGACATTGCGTTTTGCGTGCGGCAAGCTGCGTTTTGCCGCAGCGACAAAAACGCTACGGCAAAATCGCAGTAAAATCGCAGCGTGTGAATCGGCCTTAAGCCCTAAGCCTAAGCCTAAGCCCAAGCCTAAATTAAGGCCAAGTTTGAATTTGGTCAAAAATTGGACGTTTCTGGCGTATTTAGCCAATTTTTCGGCAGGAACGCAGTCAAAGAGCCCTTGTTTCGATTCTAAAAAATTGTAAACAATAATCTGACACCATTTAGACACGATTAGAACGGAAAAAACAAGGGCTTCGGAAAAAAATTGAGCAAACGTCCCTCACTGAGGGTTCAGATTTCGTGGGGTCATGTCTCAGAAAATCCAAAAAATGAAATAGGGGTTCTTGAAGCAAAAATGCTTCCCCCAAGGTGCTCTACTCAAAAAAATAGGTCCACTATTTCCCCCCCCCCAACTGCATTTAAGGGGGTAATTGCGTTTTTAGGTGTTTTTTTGCAAAGCCGTATGTAGCTCAGCGTTTACAAGTTCAAATCACAAGCGGTCTTTTGCATTAGGTAGAACAATATATTTCCTAAATGTATGCCATGCATTGAAATTTAACCTGTGATTTTGTTTCCAGTATAAGCGACTAAAGAAAGGTCCTTTCCAAAATATTACTATTTTTTACAAAAAGTTTGCGCCACAGCTCCGAATCATACGATTACCTGTTGGGGCTGAAAGTTGGAAAGGTTTTTGACATGTTTAAAATCCCCAGGCATGTCCCCCACTTTTTTAATAACTAGTCAATTTACTGAGAAAATAGCTGAAAAGCAAACGCACCCAAAATTTAAGATATTTTCTTGTAATTAAAACCCTCTAAAAACGTCCACAGGTGAAATTTCGAAAAAGTGAGAGACATGCCTGGGGATTTTGAACTTTACAGTACTGTCCCAAAAATTCATGCTCAGGCGTCACTTATAACTTGAGTACTGGTGGCGCAAAGTTTACATAGAAATCACAAAAACCTCGAAAACGCAACTACCACCTTAACCCAAATTTTCAGCGATTTTTGTACTTTTTTTGTACTATTTTTATATATATATTCA
Organism: Trissonchulus sp. WLG1_4; assembly: GCA_030248245.1. NCBI lineage: Eukaryota > Metazoa > Nematoda > Enoplea > Enoplida > Ironidae > Trissonchulus > Trissonchulus sp. WLG1_4. The sequence goes on from JASANF010006504.1 coordinate 22,614, forward strand.
CATAATATATATATATTTATACATAATATATATATATATATATATATATATTTATATATATTCACATAAAGGGCATTCACTAAAGCTGAAGCGAAAAGTCTGCCGCCTACAAGCTTTGAATGCTTTCTTTAGCTGTAGAATTGTGAGGCTTTGGAATATGTTACCTGAAAGCACTGTTCAAGCACCAAATATTGCGTCGTTTAACCCTTTAATGCCCAGAGTATCACTGGCTAGACAGCCTCATTCTGACACCTTCTAGTTTTTTGGACATTGCTCGAGCTACGTGCGTCGTAGAGAGAGCGCGAAATCACCATTCGATAGAGAAATGAATGGTGAACAAAACATAATCAGTCGATTAGGGGTCTAGGACGCACAGTTTTGGCGTTATAAGCGCTCAAAGTTGAGAATTTTTAAAAATTTGCGCCACCGCTCAGGCATAATGTACCTCACCCTAGAGTAAGAACACAACAACTTTGCGCCTGCCATAGTTGAATGCTATAAATGAACTACATTATCTGCTGTATCTGATGCACATACATCAGACTGCCGGAGTTGCATTTAAATTTCGTAATGTGGCCTTAAAGAAAATACTACTTTTGCGATGAAAAAAAGTCAAATTTGCTTGCACATTGCTTAAGGGGGTAATTGCGTTTTTAGGTGTTTTTTTGAAAAGCCATAGCTCAGCGTTCACAAATTCAAATCACAAGCGGTCTTTTGCATTAGATAGAACAATATCTTTTCTAAATGTATGCCATGCATTGAAATTTAACCTGTGATTTTGTTTTCAGTATAAGCGACTAAAGAAAGGTCCTTTCCTAAATTTTACAATTTTTTACAGAAAGTTTGCGCCACAGCTCTGGATCATACGATTACCTGTTAGGGCTGAAAGTTGGTAAGGTTTTTGACATGTTTAAAATCCCCAGACATGTCCCCCACTTTTTTAATAACTAGTCAATTTACTGAGAAAATAGCTGATAAGCAAACGCACCGAAAATGTACGATATTTTCTTGTACTTAAATCCCTCTAAAAACGTCCACAGGTGAAATTTCAAAAAAGTGAGAGACATGCCTGGGGATTTTGACCTTTACAGTACTGTCCCAAAAATTTATGATCAGGCGTCACTTATAACTTGAGTACTGGTGGCGCAAAGTTTACATAGAAATCACAAAAACCTCGAAAACGCAACTACCACCTTAAATGAGAATAGGCTTCGCTGCGTGGCAGTAGAACTAAAAATTGCCGGCCAAATGCGAAGCCCTACAATTTCCCATAAAAACAGCTAAAAGATCTTGTCACTAAAATAGACTAGTCAAGTTGCATAGCCCCAGATATGATAGTTCATCGTGGCGTATCTCCCATGATCCTTTGGGCGTGAAAGGGTTATAAAAAAACTTAATTCTAAATGTTTTAGTCTGCGAGCTCAAAAACGAGCAATTTGAAGCTAGTATTACTAAAAAAGTACAACTAGACTGAAATCGGTTCAAGATTTGCAATTCAGCGTTCTCTGATTAACCCTTTAATGCCCAGAGTATCACTGGCTAGACAGCCTCATTCTGACACCTTCTAGTTTTTTGGACATTGCTCGAGCTACGTGCGTCGTAGAGAGATCGCGAAATCACCATTCGATAGAGAAATGAATGGTGAACAAAACATAATCAGTCGATTAGGGGTCTAGGACGCACAGTTTTGGCGTTATAAGCGCTCAAAGTTGAGAATTTTTAAAAATTTGCGCCACCGCTCAGGCATAATATGTACCTCACCCTAGAGTAAGAACACAGCAACTTTGCGCCTGCCATAGTTGAATGCTATAAATGAACTACATTATCTGCTGTATCTGATGCACACAAAGCAGACTGCCGGAGTTGCATTTAAATTTCGTAATGTGGCCTTAAAGAAAATACTACTTTTGCGATGAAAAAAAGTCAAATTTGCACATTGCTTAAATGAGCATAGGCTTCGCTGCGTGGCAGTAGAACTAAAAATTGCCGGCCAAATGCAAAGACCTACAATTCCCCATAAAAACAGCTAAAAGATCTTGTCACTAAAATAGACTAGTCAAGTTGCATAGCCCCAGATATGATAGTTCATCGTGGCGTATCTCCCATGATCCTTTGGGCGTGAAAGGGTTAAACGGTCAGTTCTTAGTCTAGATCTCGATAGTATTTCTCCACCAATAGGGCGGGGGCTCAGATAACCAGCCAAGTGGTTTTTCCTCGTCCTTTTGCTTAATCTACCATCGTTACATGTTTGCGTTTCGTGTCCCGTTTTTGCTTGCTTTTGCTTTTTTTTGTTCGTACTAATATTATATTTTCTTTTCTTCTAATCCTTGGTGGATTCGAGTAATAAAATTTCTTCTTCTTCTTCTTCTTTTATATATATATATATATATATATATATATATATATATATATATATATATATATATATATATATATATATATATATATATATATATATAATATGTACAAATAAAACATAAAAATGGGGTATCCCAAAAATGTCTTTTTTTGACAAACCAACCAAACTTGCAAATGCTCTGAAAATGCTATTTTTAACATACACACAACAAACAACATCAAAAATATGATAGTTTGGATAACTAAATAATTTAAGGCCATTCGCCGGGCAGAAACCACTTGTACCAGTGACCAGTTGCACCACCGATGGACTGTGAGCGATAATAAGCATACATATGTATGTACATACATGATAAGCACACACTTAAAAAACAATTAAAAAATGATACAAAAGTACGACGAATCTGAGACTGTCCAGGATAGAGTGGGCAAATTGCCTGTTCGTGTTGATCTGTCTGAATCTCAAAAAGTTTTAAATTCCGATCAATATGACAGTTTGACTAGAATTTTGTCTACGTACAATTGTGTTTTTTCTGCTGGAGATTCGGATTTAGGTCGAACTAACCTAGTTCAGCACAAAAATTGATGTTCAAAATAGTCAGCCTGTCAAACAAAAATATTATCGTATGGGTCACGCTCAACAGGAAATTGTTAAAAAACATGTCGGAAATATGTTGCAGCAAGGTATCATTACTAAGTCTAATAGTCCGTGGGCATCGCCTGTTGTTGTTGTGAAGAAAAAAGATGGTTCGGATAGATTTTGAATAGATTTCCGTAAAATCAATGCACTTACCAGAAAAGACACCTATCCGATTCCGAGAATCGACGAAAGTTTGGATGCGATGGGGGGTTCTAAATTCTTTTCTACTATGGATCTAAGCGGCGGATATTGGCATTAGCTATGGCCCCTGAGGATGAAGAAAAAACGGCATTTACAACACGGGATGGTCTGCATGAGTTTAAAGTGATGCCATTTGGTCTCTCTAATGCCCCGGCCACTTTTCAGCGTTTAATGAGCCAAGTTCTGGAAGGCTATCTTTGGGATTTTTGTTTAGTCTACATTGATGATATTATAATTTATTCTCGCACATTTGAGCAGCACTTAGGGCATTTGCAGAAAATTTTTGACCGTTTGAAGTGGGCAAATTTAAAATTAAAAGGCCGCAAGTGCACTTTTGCCCAAACGAAAGTTCACTACCTCGGGCATGTAATAAGTAACCAAGGTGTCCAGCCTGATCCTGAAAAATTAAAGGCTGTGGATACTTTTCCTCACCCAAAAGATGTCGGTGGAGTCCAAGGTTTTTTAGGACTTGTCTCATATTATCGCAAATTTATTCCTAAACTAGCATGTATCTGTACTTCATTTACCTGAATTTACTGTACCGTTTCAAATCTATACTGACGCCAGCAATAAAGGCCTTGGTGGTATTTTGTCACAAAAAAGTGATGGTGTAGAGCGTCGGGTCAGCTTTATAAGCAAAGCATTGACTGAAGCCGAACGAAAATACTCAACTATAGAACTGGAAGCGTTAGCGGTTGTCTGGGCGCTACGTAAGTTTCGTCCTTACATATATGGCTCGAGTTTTACTGTGTACACTGACCATTACCCACTAAAGGAAATTGTTAAAAAACATGTAGGAAATATGTTGCAGCAAGGTATCATTAAGTACGAACCTTAAGTACGAACCACGACCAGGATATCCATGGATAGGCTTATGGCAAGGCGTTGAATCAATCCTGGTAGGTTTTCGTCCCCGGGCAGGAGGGGACGCTTGGCGTTTTTTGGACTGAAAGCAGAACAGGTACGAGGCAGCAACGAAGTGGTTAAATGTCTCCAAGCGTGCCGGAAGCGTGGAGACGCCTTTTGAAGCTTTCGAGCGATGGCGCGAGAACCACGTTGGTAGGCAAGTTGTTCCAGTGCGGAATTACACGATACGCAAAAAAAAAAAACAACACAAACCCCAAACCCTAGCAGAAGTGACGTAGATTTCGACGGGCTACAGGGCGGCAATTTACAAGTTTGAGGGGGTGTCCACGTAAGCCGGAGTCACTGGCGTAGCGGAAAAGGTGGGTCCAGTCGTAGTCTATGAGATTGTGGAGCAGCTGGTACGTTAAAATCAGATCGGCCCGGATGCGCCTTGTCTCAAGTTTCTGTAGGCCCAGATACCGCAGACGATCTTCATACGACATGCCAGCCACCCCATACACCATTCTGGTGGCTCTGCGCTGGGCTCTTTCTAACAAATTGACATCTGACTGCAGATAAGGAGCCCATGCTTGGCATGCGTATTCAAGTTTAGGCCTGACAATCGAGCGGTAAAGTAGTATAAAGGGCCTCTTGTGCATTATGCCAAAGGTTCGAAACATAAGGCTAACAAGTTTCTGGCCTTCCGCTGCAATTTTTTGGCATTGATCGGAGGACTTTAGGTTGTCAGAGATTTGGCAGCCGAGATGCTTTTCACAGGCTACCGACTGCAGAGGCTCACCGCAAAGATAGTACTCATACTCGGGGTTTTGTAGCCCAAAGTGGAGAACAACACACTTAGGTATGCCAAAGGACATGAGCCATCTCTCAGCCCAGTCACCGGCCAAGTTTAGGTCCCCCTGCAGCACGTTAGCATCTTGAATAAAGTTAAAGGGCTGAAGCTTGTGAAGGAAGCTGGTATCATCTGCAAACTTCCAGACGTGGCTCGCCATATTGTCGTCCAAATCGTTAATATAAAACAGGAAAAGAACTGGACCCAAGACTGATCCTTGTGGGACCCCGCTAGTCACCGCGCAACGCCGAGACACAGCATTGCTAATGATGACAGACTGAGATCGGTTTCTCAAAAAAGCCTTGAGCCATGCCAAGCAAGATCAGCGAATGCCATAGGCTTCGAGCTTGGATAACAGTCGCTTGTGAGAAACCACATCAAAAGCTTTCTTCAAATCAAGAAAAACTGCATCAGCTGCATAGCCCTTGTCGACATATTCAGTCACAGAGTTAAAGAAATCCACTAATTGGAGGGCAGTAGAGCGGCGACTGCGAAAACCGAACTGCGTAGACGATAATATGTCGTGATTTTTGGCAAAACTCAGGAGAGACTTTTTCACAATCGATTCCATTGACTTAGAGCAAAAAGCAGTCAGACTGACTGGTCGATAGTTAGCGGGGTCCAGCTTGGATCCTTTTTTGAATATGGGCACAACATGAGCAAACGACCAGTCTCTAGGCAGGGCGTGACTGTTGAATGATTTATAAAACAGGACTGAGAGCGGTTTTGCCAGTGCATAGCGACACTTCGAGAGCACCAGATTAGAAATTCCATCAGGACCTGGAGAAGACCCTGTTTTCAGCTTGCTGAGAGTGTCCAAGACAGACAAGGGAGAGAAGTCGATCGTTTCTGAGGAAGCCTGAAGCCGAGCCGGTAGGTAAGTGTCCAGATCTACAGGCAGACCGTCATCACTCGTAAATACGGAAGCAAAAAAGTCATTAAAAATATCAGCGACCTCACCAGGGCTGTCTTTGATTTGGCCAGTCTGGTCGCGCAACTGAGGCGTAGCAGTAGAAGGGCGGAGTTTGGATTGAGCATGCCGCCAAAAAATTTTAGGCTTGGTGCTGATTTGATCAGCAATTTTATTCAGAAAAATACGCTTCGCTCGACGAACCTCCATATCCGTTGACACAAATTGACGTCGAAATGCCTCCCAGGAGACTTGAGTTCTCTGGCGGCGGTAGTGGCGGTAGGCATTTTTCTGTCGCTTTATTTCTTTCCAGCAGCGATAGTTAGCCCATACAGGTCTATGCTTAGATCGGGGCATGAACGCGGGCACAAAAAGATCAATGGCTTCTAGTAAGCTATCTCTAATCAACGTCCAGATCTCGTCAACCGCCAGACTTTCCAAGTCACAGCTCAGGGCCACGCTAATATGATTACACATAGCCCGCCAATCGGCCCGGGCCCAGGATTTCGCAGAATTTGGTACGGCAGACTGGGATACCCTCTTGAGTTTAAGGCAAAATCTGACAGTAGAGTGACCGCTTGTTCCCATCGGAACATCCACAACCAAACTTTCAACACAGTCAGAGGAGCAGAAGACTAGGTCCAGAATGTTATCCTTCCGAGTAGGCTCGAAAACAAACTGGTGCAAATTGAGATTAAATACAGCATCCATAAACGCATCGCACTGAACAGGCCAACATGGAGCCAACCAGTCGATATTAGGATAATTAAAATCGCCAACGAGCAGAATATCGTCAAAGATAAGATTTGGTAGCTTGTGGAGATAGTCGAGTAAAGCTTGGTTATCAGCCGGTGAGTTAGAAGGGGAGCGATATACACAACAAACTAGAAGCTTATAGTTAGATTGTAGTGGAAGAACGCAAAGCACAGTATTCGAATGGTCACAATGTCCGGCGGGTGAGTAAGGCTTGAGCGAGTTATGAACATAGATAATACAGCCACCGCCGTGGGTCTCGCGATCATTGCGAAACAAGCAAAAGTTTTTCAGAGCATATTCCGAATCCGAAATAACACTTGTTCCCCACGTTTCCGTCACGCATATCAACTTAACCACTTCGCTGCTAGCTATAAACTCCAGATAAGGCAGTTTTGGGAGCAGGGACTGAGCGTTAAATAACAGACATTGAAGAGGGTTAGAAGAATCTACAATACAGTTAACATAATTAGTAGAATACACAGAGTTACAGTTAACTTTTACAGATAGACTAGCATCAGACATTTCAGATAACACAGAAATCCCTGCTAAGTTGGCCTGCCCTCCCTGGGGTGTCCTGACTGTAAAAAAGGATCCCCATTTTCGGCACCCAGAATAATTTCGCCTCTTCGAATATGCGCCCCACGGTTTGTGAGCTTTGCCAGTTTAAGCTCATCGTATAACTTTTTGTCCGCTATTTGCTGGGCAGGTGTTCGATCAGCCTTCAAGCTCACTTTTGTAAATCGGGCATCAGTGCAGCCTTTCAAATTTTTGGCATTTTTTAAAATGGTTGTAACAGATGCAGGAGACTTGAAAACAATTTTGACAGGCCGGGGTTTTGTGGCCACATTTACACCCTGATTGGCCTGCGCCTTCCCAGCACGATAAGCAGATTCATAAGGAAAGTCATCAGGTTGCAATCCGATAGCCATGAGTAGCTGGGCAATTAATTCCTTATCACCTGCGGCCGAGCTGGTAGCGGTTGCGGCAGGTTTCAAATTGAAAATCATCAAGTTTGATTTGCGACGCTCGATATCTTGAAACTCGCTTACAGCCTTACTCACGACCCGCTCTAGATTTGTAGGAGAAGATGCAAGAACAGGATTTGAATTTTCCACTTTTTTTGTCAATTCAACAAACTTGTCTTGCAGGTCAGTGAAATTTTTTTCCTATTTATCGCAACGCTCCTTATTAGCGTTGTGCCCCTGTAAGATACTCATGACTACAGGATTGCAGCTGATGCAGTACCAGTGAACGCAGTCCGGGGCGCTGGAGATAGCACGGGCCACAAACGGAGATATGGAGGTACACACAGCATGGTATGTGGCCTTGCACAGGGTGCACTTCAAAAAAGCATCATTGTTGTCCACGTGAATCACCGTTCCGCAGCTTTGGAGGTGGCAGAGAGGGTTATCGTCGACATCTCCTTCCTTCGCCGAACTTCGAGTGCTGCGCGTCATCGTGGCAGCAGTGGCAATCAATACCAGTCCAATAACAAAATGGTAGCCTGAATCAAATCATCATTACTAAGTCTAATAGTCCGTGGGCATCGCCAGTTGTTGTTGTGAAGAAAAAAGATGGTTCGGTGTATAAATTTCCGTAAAATCAGTGCACTTACCAGAAAAGACACCTATCCGATTCCGAGAATCGACGAAAGTTTGGATGCGGTGGGGGGTTCTAAATTCTTTTCTACTATGGATCTAAGCAGCGGATATTGGCAATTAGCTATGGCCCCTGAGGATGAAGAAAAAACGGCATTTGGGATGGTCTGCATGAGTTTAAAGTGATGCCATTTGGTCTCTCTAATGCCCCGGCCACTTTTCAGCGTTTAATGAGCCAAGTTCTGGAAGGCTATCTTTGGGATTTTTGTTTAGTCTACATTGATGATATTATAATTTATTCTCGCACATTTGAGCAGCACTTAGGGCATTTGCAGAAAATTTTTGACCGTTTGAAGTGGACAAATTTAAAATTAAAAGGCCGCAAGTGCACTTTTGCCCAAACGAAAGTTCACTACCTCGGGCATGTAATAAGTAACCAAGGTGTCCAGCCTGATCCTGAAAAATTAAAGGCTGTGGATACTTTTCCTCAACCGAAAGATGTCGGTGGAGTCCAAAGTTTTTCAGGACTTGTCTCGTATTATCGCAAATTTATTCCTAAACTAGCATGTATCTGTACTTCATTTACCTGATTTTACTGTACCGTTTCAAATCTATACTGACGCCAGCAATAAAGGCATTGGTGGTATTTTGTCACCGAAAAGTGATGGTGTAGAGCGTCCGGTCAGCTTTATAAGCAAAGCATTGACTGAAGCCGAACGAAAATACTCAACTATAGAACTGGAAGCGTTAGCGGTTGTCTGGGCGCTACGTAAGTTTCGTCCTTACATATATGGCTCGAGTTTTACTGTGTACACTGACCATTACCCACTAAAGTATCTTCACAGTCTTAAAAGTCCCTCTCTGCGTTTGCAGCGTTGGTCAGCAGAATTACAGCAATATGGCGGGTACATGGACATACAGTATAGGCCTGGGTCTCAAAACGGTAACGCAGACGCCCTCTCACGCGCACCACTTTCTTTTGGTGATGATGAAGTTTTGGCAGCTTGCGGCTTAGATGATGTTTGTACAATTGAGTTAGACATTCCTTCTGGTATATCGCACACTGAACTGCAGCGGAAGCAGAAAGAGGATAAATTTTGCAAAGGTATAGTAAGCATGCTTTCGGGTTTGACAGGTGAACGTGTGTTCGGACCCCCGAATAAAATACGTGTGGGTACTTTTTGTATGCAACAAGGGCTTCTGTGAAAAAAGACACGTCGTGGAAATAGTTATCGTGTTGTTATTCCAGAAATATTACAACGGTCCGTTTTGGCTGCTAGCCATGATGACAAGTTCGCAGGTCATTTAGGTACCCAAAAAACGTTGGGGCGTTTGATGAAGCGGTTTTATTGGAAATCGTTAAAACAAGATGTTTTGTCATGGTGTAAATCATGTTTAGTTTGTCAGCAACTCAAGGAGCCTGTAGCGCGTGGAAAGGCCCCACTAGTGTCCATTCCAGTAGGTTTACCTTTTGAGCGTTTGGGTGTTAATTTGATTGGTCCCTTGCGAAAAACAAGACGCGGTAACCGCTATATTTTAGTTTTTGTGGACTATTTTACCAAATGGCCTGAGATTTTTCCGGTGAAAACTGTAGACACCGATGTGATCGCCCGCATTTTGGTAGAAGAAGTTGTAGCCAGGCACGGTTGCCCGCGAGTTTTGTTGTCAAACCAAGAAAAATGTTTTACGTCTAAGCTGCTGGGGGAACTTGCACAGCTGCTGTACTGCAAAAAAGTACAGGCGACAGCTTACCATCCCCAGACAGATGGTTTAGTTGAGCGTTTTAATCGATCTCTGAAGATAATGTTAGCATCTTACGCTAACTCTAAAAGGACTGATTGGGATTTACATTTGCCATATGTGGCATTTGCATTCAGGACGTCAATACAGTCTTCAACAAAATTTTCTCAATTTGAACTAGTGTACGGTAGAACCCCACGTTTACCTAACTTGCTGGAGACGCTAGAAAAGCGAAAGATGGTCGCCTCACATTATTACAATCATTTGTGCCAAGGATTGCTTGGAATGAATATTAAAGCACATGCAAATACTCAAGCTGCCCAAAAGCGTCAGAAAAAGTATTATGATGCACACACCAAGGACATAGTGTTTGTTGAGGGTCAAAAAGTGCTACTAAAAAGATTTCCTAAAAATCCACACAAATCTCCGTGGAAAAATGGCTACGTGGTCCTGAAGCGAACATCACCTGTCAACTATTTAGTACAAAACAGTTTTACACGAACAAAACCCTTTGTAGTTCATGCTAATCGCCAAACGGGTTTTATTGGTACCAGAAGGAACGGTTGCGGAAACCGTTTAAGCAATTGTATACTGAAATAGTTACAATTCAAGTTTAGAACTTGATCAGTAGAGTGATTGCTAACCGAAACTTAATGGGTGTCCTGACCCACTGAATTAAGTTGCACGGTTAGTTTACCAATTTCAAATGGCCGTAGCATGTGTCCGTGTATTGTTTTTGTCTGTCGTGTCGATATCGGTTTCTGTTATAGCTGCAAGTGTTAACTGTCGTTTCTATATGTATAATGTATTTGTATTTGTATTTGTCAACATATGGTGTATTTTATTTATCTTGTGCTTTTCTTCCATTGTTCGGATTTTAGTTGTCTTGAGCTTTTCTTTTTGTTGTTTTTATTCTTTTTGAACGGAGCAAATGAGGTTAGTTTGGGTGTACCGACCCACACAAAAACTAACGATATCATATGCTCTGTTTCAGGCTTCGCGAAGACGTGTCATTGCCTTCTTCGGAAAAAAATTTTTTTTGTCAAATATTTATCAAGCGTCGTTGAGTATTGTTGGTCAAGAATTTACATCTGTTGAGCAGGCGTACCAGTGGAGCAAGGCTTTTCTGGCAGAGGACGATAAAGCTCGTACTGACCTCGCTAATATGACGGATGATCCGGTCGGGTGTAAACGACGAGCTAAAGACTGGAAGCTATCATGG
>JASANF010006506.1:0-45784 GCA_030248245.1 Trissonchulus sp. WLG1_4
GAGTCCCCACTTTGCGGCCCGGGCGGATCTCTACAGCTTACGATAAATTAGGCTTTGATATTTTAAACTTTAAATGAAGATATTGATATTTCGAAAGATTAATTATTGATTATATTATTAAAGTTATGGAGTTAATTTGATTTCAGGAAAGCAGTTTGGCCCAGCTACGGGAGATGGGCTTTGTGAATGAGGCCGAAAACAGACGCGCTCTGAGGGCCACCAACGGAGACGTGGACTTGGCTCTGGAATGGATCATCGGACAGCGAGAGCAAATGGACGATTTAGACTGATTCAGTCACTGATATTTTGTTGCTTCTGTGAACTATGTCTAAGAAATGTGAGCAGTGTGAATAGAGCGTTATAACAGTCAAAATATGTCTACGGAAACATTTGGGAAACAAACGGTCGTTATATTCCCATTTCTTCAAATTGATGTGAGTTGTCTCTGTCTGGCTTAGTGAAGATATAATTTATAACGAACTTTCACGACGGTCGGTTGTGTTGTTTTCGGCTGCGGCCTTGTATTTCTGTTTCGCCTCAAACTTTCTGTATCTGCTCCTGATGTTCTGTATCTTTTAATAAACCGTATTTTACTCCAACTAAAGTGGTTTTTCTGTGGTTTTTAGGTTGGTAGTTAAATTTTCCGGCTAAACTTTGGGTTTTGGGTCGTTTACGGGGTACGTGAGCGACGCAGGCCCTACCTTTCAGTCAGGAGAGTCATACTTTGGTCTCAAACTCTTACCGACTATATGAATCGACCCTTAGCATGAAATAAACTAGCTATTAACCGAAGAATATTATCTGCTTGAGCTTTTGAAACGAGTAAAAATTATAAACTGACAATAATTATGTCAAAATAGTTTTAGCGAATCTATTCGAAACTTATTTAAATTTGTTGGTGCTAGCATAGCGCCAGATAAACGTCATCTATACATTTTTTGATGCTGCCTTGCAGAGCAATTATTATTGTCTTAATCCTGCATTAGGTTTAGGTAATTTTAATCAGGTTTCACAAAAATGACTCTAGTTTGATTACGTGCTCAACAAGGCACTTATTTTAAAAGCTCGTATTTACCACAAGCATTCGTAATGATTTCTCTGCAGGTATAACATAATTGTGCATATTGAAATAAAATGACATGTACTTATTTACATAAAATGCGAACAACCAACTTGTCTTGGTGTTGCCTTGTTATGAAACGAAGGGTTGTCGTATAAGATGACTACTCTTGCACAGTACTGCTGTTTTGATACCATTTTGATACTTACGACAAAACTAGAGCACAGTTTATTTGTATTGATACAATTTTGATACTTTCGGTATAAATAAACGCATTTGCCTGCGCTAGAGTACAGGCAGGCTGAAGATGAAGAGTGTCTCACATAGACTGAGTGAGAGACTAGGTATAATGCCCTCTTACCCTGTTTAAAGCCCTGTTCATGTCCGCAAGGGCTGTCCTTGTTCGTAAAAGTAGTCTGACAACAAAAAGAGCAAAAAGTGGTGAATTTAAAACACTATGAAGTCACAAACTTAAAGTCAAAACGAGTCAAAAAATAAAATCCATCTTTTAAAAATGTTAGTCTCACTGAGATTTCAACTCTGATAACTAGATTCAGCAGAATCCAGAGTGCAAAACCATTGCACTATGAGACCACTGGGAGTAAGATGTTAAACGCGACTAATGTAGATGACGATCAAACTTTGGATGATAAATCACATACGTGGCGTGTAATTTATAGATGTTTGATAATGCACATGTGCAGTATATATACATAATAATTCAACAAGTTCACGTTAATTCTTAGTTTATTGAATGGCAACGGAAAAGTGCATATTATTGCACGCTTGAAGGACACTTTTTGCATGTCGCTTGTGCTGCATTCACCGTGCTTTATTAGCTGATGATATAATTTGCTAATTCATACGAATAACAAGCCCGGTTGGCTCAAATGGTAGTGTGCTAAGCATATACTAGGGCAAAAAAGTTAAACCAATTTCATTTAAGTTAGAGTTAAAGTTAAAGTAAGGCTCAGGGGGTAATTTAAGTTAAAGTTAAAGTAAGTCCAAAATCACTGACTTTTATATAACTTTTTTAAAATAACTTTTATTCAAAGTTAAAGTAAGGGTATTTTTATTTAGGAAAGTTAAAGTTAGAGTTTCACCCCTAACTTTTTTAGTTTAAGTTAAAGTTAAAGTTTAACTTTTTTGCCCTAGCATAGGTATACCGATCATCTGGTTGCTGATAAGAGCAGTGGTAGATCGATTCTGCCCACCGTATTTTGCATTCTATGGCAGGGCATTGAAATCTTCGCCAAGTTGTTATTTGTGCGATGGTTCGCAGAACACCGAGGTACCTGCCTTTCCAGTGTAATTTAACACTGGAATTTCGACCTTCCTAAATTAACGTAGGAATTTGAGATTCCGAATATAGTATATACGCGGGCCCCTCGGGGGCCGCGTAAAAACTGACTGAAATCAGTTAAGGTGGTAGTTACGTTTTCGACAGTTTTTATAACGTGCTATAACTTTTGATTGACTCAATGAATTTAATAACTGTCTTTTTCACGTTAAAGAACTTGACTGAAACTACACTTATGCACATTATCTAGCTTAAATCTGTAACAAGCTAGTCAGCAGAAACTGTCAAAGTAGTCAAATTTCGTGAATTTTTGCTTTTTTCATGTTTTGCTTGTAAAATTGACAGTTTAATCCCAACTAATCCTATTCTTTGCACCAACATAGATAATAACAGGATAAATTTTAATGCTTAGTTTGGTGCATTTATCTGATGCAGAAAAGAAGTTACGGACCTTTAATTTTGAATTTTTTCGAATTTAGAAAAATATACGAATTTTCTAATCTAATTTTTTCAAGAAATAGGCTAAATTGATACAAATAAAAAAATTGACACATCAGAAATTGTCTAAAAAACATGTAAAGTAACGCATGAAAAGATTGCAACATCGAGACTTGAGATTTAGTCCACGGAAGTACATTTTTACAGATTTCTGTGAATAAAATTGATGTAACGCAAAAGTTAAGCAACTAAAACTTTTGAAATTTTAGTATAAAGTAGACACATATGAGTGACAATTTATCCCAAATTTTGAACAAAATCGTTCTAGTTGTTGTCAAGTTTTGAGGACTTTTGTATAATGTACTTTAGTTCAAAAAGAAATGTTACATAAATGTGACGTAATCTCAAAAAGTGAATAGCGGAAGGATAAGTTTTGGCATCTAAATTGAAGGTTTTTTACATGCCCGTGTGTCATTTTTTTGTTTTTTCAATAAACGGCCGTTTTGACTAGCTACTACTTTGGCTTAGCTAAACATAAAATTTACGAAAAATTGTCGTAACTGGCTGAAAAATATTTTCTGTGAAAATTAAAAATAATAGTTTCAAGCTATTTTACCCAGCATTTATCTCATAATAAATTATAGTTTCTTAAATTAATATGCGTACTATAAATAACTGATTGAAAATTAATCGTAAGTTGTCAAGTTGTACTCCTGCAAAACTGTCGAAAACGTTACTACCACCTTAAGGTGGTATTGCGTCGTCGAGGTTTTTTTGCTTTCTACATAAACTTTGCGCCCACAGAACTAGAGTTACAAATGAAGCCTGAGCACGAATTTTTGGCACTTTATTGTGAAGGTCAAAATCCTGAAGCATGTCTCTCACTTTTTAGAAATTTCACCTGTGGACATTTGTAGAGTGCATTAATTACATGAAAATATGTTACATTTTTGGTGCCTTTGTTTTTAAGCCATTTCTCAGTAAATTGACTTGTTATCAAAAAAGTGGGGGAGATGCTTGGAGATTTTAAACATGTCAAAAACCTTATCAACTTTCCGCTCCAACAGTAATCGTATGATTCAAAGCTGTGGCGCAAAACTTTTTGTAAAAATCCTAAAAACACCTAAAAACGCAATTACCCCTTAACTGCTTTTAATTTCAGTTACATGCAATAACTGCAAATAATTTTTAGTTATTCGTCGAAACTGCTTTTGAATAGTAGTTTTTAACGTAGTTTTAAAGTAGTTTTTATAGTAGTAGAATTTATTAACGCGTATTCGTTATTCAGTTTAGTTGTGGGAACATTTGAACAAGCAGCTCCTTGAAGGGGGCAAATTTCTTCCTAAGTGAATATTTCGTATTTAAATATTTTTCTACATCTAATTTTTATCAGCTTGGTGTATAGTGTGCAATGTGCATTGTCATGCATAGAAAGCAAGCAGTTATACCTGTTGCCTACTTTAGTTTCGGCGCTGAAGTACTAAATTCTCGTAACTGTTGGCCAAAAAGCCTTCATTTTTTATCAAATGTTGACAAAAGGTTTTTGGTTATGAGTGGATTCAAGCGGTAGTAATTAATCAGCTAACTATTACTTAGCAAATAACTATGCAAGTAGTAATTAAGTAGAAACTACGTAAAAACGTAGTCATAATACGTAACAAATATTAGGAATTGAGGGAAAAAGAAACCAGCGATTTTAAAGAAATAACTGAAAATATTTTCAGTTAAAGTTATCAGTTACAGTTAACTGTAACTTAACTGATCAATTTTTTGCAAAATTAACACTGATTACTGAACAGATTTAATCTTCAGCTAAGATCTAAGCTAAGATCATCTAAGCTAAGCTTAAGATTTCGGTAACTGAAAACATCCCTACCCCGGGCGGAAGGCGGCCCGCCGGGCCATAGCAATCCGCAAGCCCAGGGTCGTCTCGAGCTTCAGCAGCGTATGAACTATGGCTGCATTGCATATATATTGATTTTTACAAGAGCGCAAGCACTTACACTACACACTGACGCACAAACAATGAAGTTTCTCACTTGATGAAGTCTGTGCCGGGCTAACTCGCTGGCCCTGGGCCTGCCCTGAGGACCCCGGGCCTGCTCCGGACCGGCCCGCGGGCCCCGGGCCCATCGGCCCGCAACGGCCCGGCCCGAAAGCGCGCGACTTCGCCCGGTCCGGAAAATTTTATAGTGGCAGAACTGCAGCCGCATATTTTTTGTCCAAGTTTGATCAAAAGTACATAATAGGGAAGAGTAGGTATGCCACTCTTCCCTATTCTAGCTAATCATCCGGAACGATGGTCCGGCTGAAATAGGAAATCGGTGGTGACTTGATTTCAGAGAAGAGACCCCTTCGTTCCAGCACAACAACAAAAAACAGCAAACAAAGCAGTTTATTTTATTTATTTATTACTTCGTAAGTAATTAACGATCACATAAATAAAGATCTGCCATAAATGACTTGAACACAACAAATAATAAATGCTTTGTCATAAACGGAAGTAAACAGTTTAGGTTTAAAAGTTAGATTAGACAATGAATTCCCCGACAAAAACGGATTTGAAATACTGCGTATGCTAATAAAAAACCGCTACTTTTCTTTCATTTTCATAATACCACAATCAGTAATCACAATTACAACCTGATACGCTTTTGTACACAAATACAAATAACAACAGAATAAATTATGCGCTTAACTAACCAAAAAAGTACATAACGTTTAGTTATGTTTTATATGTTTCCGCAAAAAGTGCCTCATACTCAGGGAGGAGGGTCCAGAAAATCTGAATAGAAGTGGGTGAGAACGTCATTTTTATCGAAAGGGTATAGGGTATTCGGGTCAATCAGAGGGATAGGCTCCCCAAATTGTGTCTCTTGTAAGCTGCCTTTTAACAACAGCTATGTGACCATACGAAGCATACATGTAGATTATAGCGGGGTCAATTTTTTTTTTTGGGGGGGGGGGGCGTCTCCGGCCATATTTTGGGGATCCTCCTGCAGTGATCGACCAAAAATACCCTATATTTTCAAAATTTTGTAAAAAATTTCGCTAAAAGGGCCATTTTTTTCTAAAATTTGGGGACCCTACCCCCGGGTCCTCAATTCTTCGGGGTTCCCCCGATCCCCCCTACATACATGTATGATACGAAGATACGCACCGTGGGTATATACGGATGCACAGTTAGAGAACATGGTAACTTCGTCATGCATCTATATTCTAAACAGATTTTATTAATATTTATAATTTTGACATTAATGTAACAAATCCTAACTTTATCTTGACTTTAAAACTTTATCTGATTTACGAAAGCTAGAACGTGTTGATGTAAATATGAAGCAACAAGGAGTAATTCAAAATTATATTAAGCGGATTAGACGTATATTTATTCGATAATAACAAAACAATTGGTACATACTAATGGTATTAGCCTGGTATAATTTCAAGCAAAATTTTGCACGAGGGAGGGTGCGTTAAAGTATCATATTAAGATAAATCTGGAATCCGTACTCTATCGTGTGCTTGAACTAACAAAAAAGACCAAATAAATCTAAATCTAACCCGCCAAAACAATTTTTGACAAGGCCTAAGGATATAGAGCAAAAAAACTAAAGCAATATAAAGAAGATATGTTATAAATACACAAATCTGAAGCGGTGTATAAAGCCTGTTTCACACGATGGGAAAAAGGCGAGTTTCCCCTTGTGGGACGGATGGGGATAGTGATACTCCATGGGACGCCTAATATGGCATCCTGTGGTTACCCCATAAGGCCGGCTGATACTTGTCCTATACCTACTTGTCCTTATGGACGCAGGGACAGAGATAAGGACAAAATTCCGTCAGCTGCTGTGAAAAATTGACAAATGCGTTTCAGCTAATTAGGTATTTGCATGTGGTCTAGAAGTGACCTCAACTATTGTCATGCAAAAATTGGCATGATTGTTTTGGCAGTTTTTCTGAGATCGCTAAGGGACAAAACGATACAAGAGAAAGTATGAACCAAGCTATAGACTACACTACCCCACGCACTTTCCCCATCGTGTTAAACATACTTGAGCCAGACCACAAGAATAGCACAAAGACGCTACAGGGATACAACAGTGGGTTAAAGCCTTGGTTTGGACAATATGCAGTGTATGCAGCTTACTGACACCTGACCAAAAATTGTTGAACCCTGAGATAAAACGAGTAGCGTGATTTTCGCTGCTACTTGCTGAATTAATGACGATTAAAGTTGTTCACTTCTTCAGTCTTTTATTCAGCGAATGAGACACTTGTACTCACACATGTGCAGTTGAAGAAAATTTTTTTGGGGAAAGGGCTACCCGAATTTTTTTTTAAATTCTGCCAAATTTAGGGGCGTGATAGCCGAGATTTAGGGTGGGGGCGATTTCACGTTGGGGGAGGGGGGGAGAAATCCTACGCCCATGTATGCTTGTACTCATTTTAATATTCATAGTGTCAATATTGTGTACAATCTAAATCTCCTAAAATAGTAGGTGCTAAAGCACACCATAACAATAGCTATCAGTGGCAGACTACACGGGTACATAATAATATTGTGACTTATGTATAAATGATAGAAATTTGAAACAAAGTAAATTTACAATAAAATACAGAAAATTTCATCGAAAGCCATATTCTCAGACTTACATACCCACGGGCCATGGATAACTTTTAAGCAATCTTACCCCACTCATATGACATAAGTTTACATAGTTAATTTTGTGAATGCCAGTAAAGTTAAATTTGAAGAAAAGGTCAAAATTCACGTCTAAATTTAAATAAAATGAAGAGGGTTAATTATCTAAATCTATGCATTTAGCAAACCACATTATACAGATTACGTTACTTTCGGTAGTGGTTAGGTATAGCCTAACGTGCATACCCATGGATAATGCTGAGAATACTATTAATTCGATATTTTGCCGGATGAACGGACATAATATACGGTTATAAGTATGAATCGACTCTAATTACAGTCAAAAGCTCTTTAAAAGGAATATAGGTATCGTCACAGGACATGAATTCTGAAATCTGCACAATTTTCCGTTGCACCAATGTTCGTGAATTCCAAGGTGAACCAAAATCGGTCTTGAGCAAAGCCTGAAGTCACGTGACCACAAAATGGCGTAATATCACGTGATGTGGAATAATGAATGAAATCACAATGATAGTAAATTCACCAAAAAAATTGGACCCAAAATGAGATCATAAAGTGATATATAGTTAATATCAGTCAAAATAATCCTCAAGGAAGAATCGAATACGAAATAGAGATAAAAATATGAGATCAATAAATTAGAAAATCAATTCGATAATAATTATTACGCAATAATTAAAGAATAGCCAGAGCTTTCAATGTCCAATCCAAACATAGCTGGAAGGCTAGTTGTCCAATCAACGTCAAGCACAAAATTCGAATACACCAATAAGATTACAGCTTTTGGACGAACGTACTCGCACCATGAATGAAATTGCAGACCCAATTCAGTTCATAAAGCTCGCAACCAATCAAATTACAGCATCCATTTGTGTCAGCCAATCAAAATTCAGTCAAAGTGCTAATTATCCAATCAGAATGACAGCCCAGCTTAGAGTCAGCCAATCAGATGGCAGCAAAGGCTAGTCGGACCAATCACGTGACCGTGATCTGACCCCCACAGACTTCGCCCGGGGGGTGCTGTTGGACACAGTCGACCAGAATATCCCCGCCCCCCTCCCAGCTGTCCCCGATGTCAGTGCCCCCCTTGTGGAGGTGACACACATCCACCAGAGTGCAGGGAATGCGCTCGCGACGCAGAAATTGGTAGAGCAGACCACGGGCCTGCAAAAAAAGTAGACAAATAAAGAAACTAAAAAATACAAAAAACTATAGCACCGGGAATTGTTACCTACTGATTGCAATATGGGGGATTTTAAAAGTGACTCCTGGACGTATATAAGCGTATGGTCTAATTAAATTCAGCTTCTGATAAGGCTGGGATGTTGATGTATGAATTAGAACTTTTTCTAGACTTTTTTGTCGAACCCCTGTCTTCGGGACAGAGAAGTACTTGGTTGTCTTCTGCTCAGGTTTCACCCCTTTCCAACTTAAGCAAGTTTTTAGCACTTAAGAAATGATTAAAGCATCCTGAGGCTTTTTCAGTAGCGTTTCATAAATTTGTTACAAAACAATAGGTTTTCCTGTGATAAGGTGTTACATATTATAACAAGTGTTTTGTAACCAAATTATGAGTGTAAAACCACAATTTTTTACATACAAGTTGGCTAAATACGACTCATTGACGATTTGAACTTCAAAAATACAGCCCATTCTTTGTTTCCTCCACACCATACATGTATGAGAGGGGGACGCCCCCCCCCCAAAAATCGAGGGGCCGGGGGGGGGAGGGTCCCCAAAATTCGGGCAAAATTTAGTAAAAATGGCACTTTTTTGGGAAAATTTTACAAAATTTTGCAAAATTTCGGGAATTTTTGGTTGATCTGTCGGGGAGGGTCCCCAAAATTTGGCCGGAGAGCCCCCAAAAATTTTGACCCCGTTACATGTATGCTCTACGTCCACACAAATACAAAAAAACGGTAGTATACTTAATGATTGTAAAAAACGCAAACACAAAAACAATTCTCTTTATACCTTCTGCAAAACCACGTGCACATCCATATGCATGGCAAGTGAACTGAAATAGAGCAGAATTTCATCATGGGCCAGTTTCTGGTCTAGGACGTCCGAGCCATAGGTCATGATTATGGCCAGGCAAACGAACAGGTGGAAATAGTCGGACTGGTAGCAGCTCCAGCAGGCCTCCCAGACGCGCAGGGCCGCTGGTTCCGGGAACTCGCGTTTGAAGCAGAGCAGAATCCAGCGATGAGTGAACAGCAGCTGGAGGGTTTCGCAACGGGCCGACGCGCCCAGGCTGTCCAGGTGCGCCACAAAGTCTGCGTACAACAGGCGCAACAGTTCGCGCAACAGCTCCTGAAACATCAGAGCGATGGGTTTCGTAGGATTCTAATATTATCACAGAGAGTTTTAAATCTTCTAAAGAGTGAGACACTATTATGTACCCTTGAGCAAATGAAGGTATGCGAAACTTAATTTAAATACGCGACTAAAAACTACCAAATTTTGAGCTCACTGAAGTCTGGTTCAGATACAATTAATGTAGATACAACCCAACGACACTATTATACAGAAAACAATATAATATAATCAAGAACCAGAAAATCAAACCTAATAAAAAGTGCCCTATAGACGACCAAAGGACCAATGAAATTTCCCCTATCTATCCGCTTGGGAAGCAACAAACCAGATTTCTATCCATCTTATTGTTGTCGTGCTTGGAGGGCGCGCTGACGAAGATGGTGCGTTGCATGAGGCCCGCAAAGCACCAGAAGGCGTCCGCCTCGTTGTCTACGATGGCCAGGATAGGCGCCAGCAAGTCTGACATGCCCTGGATGTAGCCCAGCTGGGGACAAAAGGCCGCGTAGTTCAGCAGGATGGATCTGACAACAGGATTTAGAGGATTAAAAGTGGACTAGGAGAAGATTAAAAGTGGATTTAGAGGATTAAAATGATATTTAGAGGATTCAAATGAGAGTGAGAGCATTAAAATTGGATTTATATGAGTAAAATTGGAATTTGAGGATTAATTTGAATTGGAAGGATTAGAAAAGATTAAGACGATCAAAAAGGAGTTCAAAGAATTAAAATCAGATTTAAACAATTAAATTAGATTACAGGATTAAAAACAATTTAGAGGATCAAAAAACCACCTACTGGGTATCCCACCCATTATGTCTCAGGGCCAGTCATTTTTGGTCGGAATTTAGCACTGTAACTAACCGCATGACATCGATATTTGGATTGTCGTCCCCGGAATAGTAGGGGTTGAGTCGGTCCGTTCGAACGACGTCTTTTTCCACCGTGCTCTCCACACTGTGCCACAGAGACTTGCCGTCTGACTTGAATGCCACTTTCAACCTGAACAAAGAAGCAAGAAAAAGTATTAAAAATTTATTGAGTTTAATTTTTTGCATGCGCTTGACCACTTTTTACATTCATTCAATTTACTCCCGTTCGTATGCTTGTGCTTGTCCTTTGTCCCTTTCGCTTTGCCCCTCCAACTGAACTGCTTGGGCATCTGTGATTTGGTATGAACAATAATGTAGTGCAGACAATTTTGCATAAGTAAAAAAATTAGTCGAAATTATTCAGTCAATTTAATTTAATTTAATTCAGTCAAGTAAGCTAAGATTACGTACCGTTTCTTTCGAATATTCTGATACTCCAGAAACAAATCATTGCGTATGGCGTCCCGTTGCTCTCGCGTGGAGTTCCAGGGATAGACGTGGAGCAGGAACGGCCAAGTTTCCCGGCGAAGACTCTCCTCCAAGCCGCCGAAAAATATGGCCTAAAACAGGAACACACACACTGACTAGCCACCACCAAAGTCTTCCAAGACGGCTAACAGGTGGAAAGGTGGAATGCATAAAGGCAGTCTCCGGAGACTCAGTTCAGACTATGTCTAAGCCCTTAGACTAACACTTTCAAGACTAACGTGTCAGAACACCCTTTAGAATTAAATGTAATACGTGTAGAATTTTTCGTTACGATGTTCTAAAAATACTAATCGGTATGCATAAAGAACGTCAGTCTTAGGTTAGTCTTGGTTTTCCATTAAAAATTAAGACATGCTCTTCAGCTAGTCTAAGGATAGTTCTAAGGCTTATTTCAGCACTTATTATAATTTTTTGGAAAATTAAAGCCTGATAAGTGTTGTCAAAGATAATGTGTATGTTCTTAAGCTTCTTTAACCAATTTTAACAAGGTTTTGTGAAATGAGATAACCACGAAAAATTGCAAATTCAAGCTATCGGTAGTAATAGTTATGGTTTAGGTTTAGGTTAGCCTTTGTCTTATTGCTCAATAATGTACAAAAAAATTTTCAAAAATGTTCGTTGAAAAATCATAAATGCTTATTTACAAAGCGTGACGGTATCGGCATGCACCCAACAGTTTGAAAAAAGTTTTTATGAATGCAGAAACTGTTAGAAACAATATTTCAGTGTAATTTTGAAGACTCAGCTAAGACTACCTTTCAGAATACCGTTTAACGTCAGTCTTCGGAGACTAGGTCTACACCCAGTCTTGAGTTCGTCTTACATCTGTAGCGTGTGCAAAAATCACCTGACATTTCGTAACGATGGTCTTAGGCTAGTTTTGTTACACGTAGTCACTGCGTTTAGCTAAGACTGCCTTTAGACTACCTTTATGCATTCCACTGTATGCGTTGGGGGGGGGGGGCGGTGAGCGTAATAATGGTTTGAAAAAAAACCTCAGAAAGCCTGTACGGTACGATAGTTCTTTGCCGGATTATGAAAACAATATTAATAACCTAGCATTTTTTAATGGCAAGAATAACTCCCTAAACATTCTCCATAGCAGGCAGCGCCCTCTATTCCCAGTAAAATCTGCCTAAGCCTAACCTAAACCTAAGCCACAATAACGACTGTTCCCTGTGAGTTGGTCACCTTTCTGAGCGTGAGAGAGTCCTGAACGCCGCCGTCAGGGCTGGAGCAGGACCGCCAGAAGTCCCAGGTAACCTGGTCGTAGATGGCCTCCTCGGGGTGCTGCTCCACGCGCGAGACGCTGTGGCGACAGATGGCGAAGTGGTGGCGACTGTTGTGGTCCGCCGGGCTCTCCTAAAACAAGCCACAGACCAATCTGATCTTATACACTATTAGAGGCGTGATTATTTCGTAATTTCGCTGGCGGAGCGAACATACGGCTGTAAGTATAAATCGACCGTTAGACTGGGTTCACTAAGGGCCAACTCCTAAAATGGATTAAACGGATTAGATTAAAATTTGTTTTGCCAATAACTCACAATAGCGTTTATTAATTCATACGAAATTTGCTATAGAAATTATTTGTAGCACCTCCCGCGTGTGCACAAAATTTCATAAGTCTATTTCAACATCGGGATAAGATTAGACAAACACATTTTAATCTAAGCCATTTAATCCATATTGGAATTGGCCCTAAGTTTCTTAAACACTACTGGTAAAGTGGTAAGGGTGCCTTATAATACCAACATGTGGTGTGCTTATTGCTGATTTCGTCAATTGGCGACTGAACGGCCATATTGGTGTAAGCATGAATCAATAAGCCCAAAAGTTCGTTCAGTTGGAACTTGGAAGAAAGTCAGACAAACCAGTACATGCGTATTAAAACTTAACAATAAATTTCCCGAAGGTCCAGCAGTCCTTTCTGCTTGGCCATCAAGTGAGCCAGAACAAATTCTATTACAGCTCCTACCCCTTTCCTAGACTTGGCCCTCAGGACACTCCATTGGCTGAAAATCTGAGCGAGCTTGTCCAATCCGCCGTGATGGAAGTGAAGTATTTTGTAGCGAGACTCGTGACTAGCCACTACCAGCTGTCCACAGGTGCACTCGGGGTTGGAGTAGAACAGGCGCAGGGAACGCATTTTGCCTGAAATATGCAAATTAGGTAGATTTTAATGTCTAAAGATCCATACCTTTACCGGAATGAATGAGTTTTAATTTTTATGTAGTAATTATCAGGCTACCCATAAATTTATGACTGAACATGGGGTGATCTATAACTTATTTAAAGCTTCTGAAACGACTATAATGACCTAAGGGCCAATTCCTAAAATGGATTAAACGGATTAGATTACAACTTGTTTTGTAACTCAAGACATCGTTTATCAATTCATACGAAATTTGCGATAGTAACTATTTGTGCACAAAATTTTTAAGTCTACCTCAACATCGAGATAAGTTATTAGGCAAACAAATTTTAATCTAATCCGTTAAGTACATTTTAGGAATTGGCCCCAAGACTTTATGGGACCCATAAGACTATGTAAAGCTTCTAAAACGGCCCCCAGGTTCTACAGTCTTATAACGATTCAAATAGGGATTCTATTCAAGGCAGCGGCTCTTATTCAAGACAGTGGCTTTATTGGCGCTAACCCAAGTCCACCAAAAATAATGATGCATCTTTGTTGGGTGGCGGTGTGGTGGCGGAAGTCTGTGTGCCCGAGTCAGTGCTACTGCCGGACGAGGGCGGATGCTGATTGGCGACTCCGTCCGCTAGCATCAGGTTGTGTTTCTGGGCAAAGGCTTCCGGACTAGCGCCTAGACCAAGGCAACGCAAACACTTACGGTGGATTTTACAAACGTGGTTTTACTTAACCATGGTTTTACGTACGTTTGCATATGATTTGCCCATAATTTCATTACGAAATATAGCCTGATTCGTTACGAATTTCGTAGATTTTCTTAATCCATGGCTTTAGATCATGTACATCTATGTCTTGTACCAAACAAAAAAATTCCCCAAACCCCCCACCCCTATTAAACTGTGTGCCTACCTAAATAGTCCTCGCCCCGGCAGAAACTCAGCAGCATTGCGGACAGACAGGCTTGTTCGTCCTGCACCGGGGTCTCGCTGCGGTCCGGCCCCCCCTCGTCGTCGCTGTAGGGTGAACTGGTCCGGGATCGATTCTCAGCATCGCTCTGATTCTCATCATCGGCCCCGGAGGTGGCTGGACTCTCCGGCCCCCCCTGACCCCCGGATTCCGTGGAAAAGCAAGGCCGTATGGGGGTATGGGGCACCACATTAATGGTGGGGATATCCAAGGGTTCCCCCCCTAGATTCTGGGGGCGCCCCGGGCTGCTCCGACCCCCTCCATCGGCGATCACCCGTAGATTTTCACCGCTCATCTCCACACTGATATTGGCCGCCACACTGCCCCCTGTGTCCTCATCAGACGCCGGCGTGGTGACACTCTGGGAATCCGTGTGCTCCAGGGGGGGCCCAGACGAGCTGTCCTCGCTGCTAGACCTCCTGGCGCCACCAGCCCCCCTGGGACCAGACCCATTGGCGCCACCGGCCCCCTGCTCCAGATGCCGCAGCTTAATCCGGCTGCCCTGCACACTGGGGCTGACATTGGCACTGTTGCCCGGCGTACAGTGGGGGGACATGGTCTGATAGCTTTGCGGGTTGCGCTCCAGGGTTGCGTTGGGCAACCATTGCAGGATCAGGGTGATACCAAGCAGCTGAAATAGGCAACCTCTTGGTACAGCACAATAGTATGCACCACTAATATTGGCCGTAATCTTAATATATACATTGTATGCAATATTATGATTTAAAACACAAATGTATTTTTTTTATTTTTAATCCAAACTAACATAATATATAGACTGAGTTTAAAGTTTACTAACAATTTCAGAGCGACACTTACGACTGTACCATGCTTGCGGGATCGTAAGTCGGATCGGTGCTCAAAACTCACCCTTAATTTATTTTTAAACCCTAAGCTAATCATGGTAAGTGATCTCCCCCCTTAAGTAGCTCAGTATGTAGCTTAGGAATACCCTTGTTTTGAAATTACTACTGGTAGCCTGGTATAACTTCAACACAAGGAACAGTTGAATCCGTGCACCAACCAGTGCTCAAACACTTTCTGGGCGTAAAAAACAACTTTAGAACAACTTTATTTATATCCATCGTAATAACAATTTCCAACCAAATAGAAATATAGCTATACTACAGCGGTACTAGTAATAGTTTTACGCAGTCAAGTAGTATATAAACCTTGTGAAACCATACATAAAATTTTCTGAATGTTGTCGTAATTAAACACTGGATAGCACCAAAATAGAATACTAGAGATTCGAGAATAGAATAACTCAGGAATAACTGATCTCATTCAACCCTAAAGACGTATACTATATATTAATAAGATTTGTTTTCACTGGTATCTCGATAATGGGTACGCATTCACTAATTAATTACCACATATTTAGCATAACTTTTGGATATTGTAAGATGGTCAACAGCACTCGAGAATAGCAAGAGAATAAGAATACCTCGAGAATAAGCTTGGTGCAAACGGCAGAAAGTCTGACCAAAAACCTTCAGACAAATCGATTTCAGTGGAATGTAAAGATATGACGCAGTACCTCGTCTTTTTGGCAGTGAATTGAGAGATAACCAGGGACGTGCTGATTCCCGTCAGAGTCGGCCGGATGGACGCAGACATTGTTTTTTGAGTAGATTATGTCCCCCTCTTTCCCGGGAAACTTCAACGAGTCACCTGAAATTAAAAAAACAAATTAAAAACCGATTAAACAAACCAATGCACATATTTCCCAGAGCCTAAACATGAACACTATTATAAGGATTCCATAAACATGCCTATGCTAACGGCCTATTTCGTACGCTATTTAGTTTTTTTAGTTTTATATATGCTTTTTATATGTTTTACTCGTTACCATACGAATACTGACGAAATCCAAGGGGGGCTGGTTAAAGGGCAATTTGTAGGGGGTTTTAAAAGCGGCTGGAAAAAACCACCCCCCAGCTAACCTCACCCCCATACTGTATTTTTTACCAATTTTACAACTTCAGTATTGCAGTATTGTGCACAATAAGTTCGAGCCTCAACATTTATATATATATATATATATATATATAGCTCAACTTATTGGCAATACTGCAATACTGAAGTTGTAATTGGTAAAAAATACAGCAGGGGTGAGTTAGCTGTATTTTTCTCAGCCGCTTTCAAACCCACAAATTGCCCTTTACTCTTTGATTTCGTCAGTATTCGTATGGTAACGAGTAAAACAGATAAAAGCATATATAAAACTAAAAAAACTAATAGCGTACCAAATGTTATATAGGCATGTTTATGAATCCTTATAATAGTGTTCACGTTTAGGTCCGGAAATATGTGTGCATGTTTGTTTATCGGTTTTTTATTTGTTTTTTTTTATTTCAGGCTGACTCGTTGAATTTTTTCCCCGGGAAAGAGGCAATCTACTCAAAAAACAATGTCTGCGTCCATCCGGCGCACTTGACCAACACGTCCCGTCCTCATCACCCCCAAAACACCGCGTCATATCTTTATTCCACTGAAATCATCTGTCCGGTCGAGACTTTCTGCCGTTGGCACGAAGCTC
The DNA here is from genome assembly GCA_030248245.1 of Trissonchulus sp. WLG1_4. Taxonomy (NCBI): domain Eukaryota; kingdom Metazoa; phylum Nematoda; class Enoplea; order Enoplida; family Ironidae; genus Trissonchulus; species Trissonchulus sp. WLG1_4. The sequence continues at coordinate 16,802 of JASANF010006506.1, forward strand.
AATTTGAGGTATTATTCTATTTTTTGAGCTGTTTTGACTATTTTACATTTTCCAAAAGTTATGCTAAATATGTGTAATTAATGTGAATGCGTACCATTATTTTTCGAGACCAGTGAAAAAAAATTACACAATAGTATAATGTCTTTAGTAATTTTTGAACTAAAATACCCAGTTATTCCGAGTTATTCTATTTTTTTTTACACTATTTTGTGCCTATTATTCCAGAAAAATTTTATGTATGTTTCACAAGTTTATATAGCTACTTACTGCGTAAAACTATTACTAGTAATGCTTAATATACCACTTTCTATTTGTTAAATTTTATTACGATGATATAATAAAATAAAGTTTTCTAAATTTTTTTACGCCCAGAATTTTGAGCACTTTTGCACTATTCATGTTTAAAAAATTATACCAGTTATAATTTCAAAACAAGTATTCCTAAGCTACATACTAGCTCACTAAGAATCACCACTAATTAGCTTATTTAAAAATAAATTAAGTGATTTGAGCACCGATCCGACTTACATCCGCAAGCATGACAGCTTAATTTCTCTAAAATTCTTAGTAAACTTTAAACTCAGTCTATATATATATATATATATGATATATATATATATATATATATATATATATATATATATATATATATATATATATATATTAAAACCCAATAAGCAACTATGCTACCAAACCTATTCAGCCTATCACCCATCCCAACCCAACCAACCCAGCGCAACCCCAAAGCTATCAACCATCCCCCCACACGCCCAACAGCCAATCAGCCCCAGCACAGCCAAAGCCCATCTAGCACCCGCCAATTCTTCCCACTTCGCCAATCTAGCAGCAACAGCTCTCTGCCCCCCCTAGCACACATTCCCAATCACCACGCCCTCGAAACACAGCATCCCAATATCATAGATGAGCAAAATCTACATCGCCGATATCAGCAGCCCGCGCCCCCAAATCTAGAACCCTATATCCCCACCATTAATTTGCCCCATACCCCCATACCCGCTTTTCCACAATCCGTCAGGCCAATCCAGCCACCTCCGCCATAAAATCAGAGCGATCTAAATCATCCCACCATTCACCCTACAGCACACACCACCCAGCAGACCCCTGCAACAACAAGCCTTCTCCCACGCCGCCATTTCTCCGCAACTATTATAGCACAATATATCACCACTAATATTCCTAATCTTAATATATACATTTATCAATATTATATTTAAAACACAAAAATTATTTTTTTTATTTTTAATCCAAACTAACATAATATATAGACATTAAATTACTAACAATTCAGAGCACACTACACTTACCATCTGCATCTAATCATCTGCTCAAAACTCACCCTTAATTTATTTTTAAACCCTAAGCTAATCATAAATCTCCCCCCTTAATAGCTCATATTACTTAAATACCCTTTTTAAATACTACTTAGCCTTATAACTTCAACACAAAACATAATCCTCACCAACCAGCTCAAACACTTCTCAAAAAACAACTTAAACAACTTATTTATATCCATCAATAACAATTTCCAACCAAATAGAGAAATATACTATATACAGCTACAAATATTACCATCAAATATATAAACCTTAAACCATACATAAAATTTTCTAATTTCAATTAAACACTATACACCAAAATAAATACTAAATTCAAATAAATAACTCAATAATTATTATTCAACCCTAAAACTATACTATATATTAATAAATTTTTTCACTTATCTCATAATAAACCATTTCACAATTAATACCACATATTACATAACTTTATATTTAAATTCAACACACTCAAATACAAAAATAAAATACCTCAAATAACTCAAACCAAAATCTACCAAAAACCTCAACAAATCATTTCAAATTAAAATATACCATACCTCTCTTTTCAAATAAATAACCAACCATTCCCTCAATCCCATACCAACATTTTTTATAATTATTTCCTTTTAAAAACTTATATTTACTAAAATTAAAAAAAACAAAATCAAAACCCACTCAACCACCACACATTAAACTAAACATCACACCAAAAATTCCAATCCTAATCAACCATCATCACTATTATTTTTTTATTACAACTTTTAAAATTTACTCCTTACCACAAAAAATAAAAAATCCAACTTACAATTTTATTTTAAAACCTAAAAAACCACCCCCCACTAACCTCACCCCCATACTTATTTTTTACCAATTCTACAACTTCATATCATATTCACAATAATCAGCCTCAACAATATATATATATATATATATATATATATATATATATATATATATATATATATATATAACACACACAATATATACATCGAGGATATAGAACCAGTATTTTGCCAGTAATTCCAGTAAAATTCCACAACATTCCATGAAAACCAGTAATTTTCATTGAAAACCAGCCTGCTGCTGTTTATTTTGCCTTCATTATTGTCGTCAATTTACTTGGAGTAATTACCAAACTTTTTTACAGACGATGTGCAAATCACAAGGGAAATCTTGATATAACTTTAGAGAAACGTCAAAACTGAAAAAATACCAGCCCATTAATTAAGCGCTCTTCACGAATTTCAGAAAAATGAAAAGTGCATTTTTCACGCCGTCAATTTTATGTCACCATTAGGGGACATTTTAGGCACCCCCTCGGCTTTACTGATGGACCGATTCTCGAAACCTTCCCACTGTTTTATTTTCAAGACGTGAAAACGGTATCTAGCAAAACGGTAAAGGAAAAAACGATATTACCTCTATATTACTGTGCCTAAAAGTCGTGTTCAAGTCTCACACTTAAAATACAGTTACAAATACAAACACCATACAGTTACAAATTCAAGAACAAAGCATAAAAACACAAAAACATTATAAAAACAAACTAAAAAGCATACCGATTCCCAGATTTTGTAGCACATCGGTGGCTTTGTCGGTAGCTCGTTTCAGCAAATCAGAAAACGCACTCATGACAGCAGCATTAACATCGTAGCAATTAAAGTTGCATCTGGAAAACTGAAAAAATAACCATTAGCCAATTAAATGGTTCCATTTGCTTATTAAATGCCACTTTTAAGCGAATGGAATAATGATTCGTTCATGATACTGGACGCTGAGGGGGGGGGGCGGTTAGATTTAGATTCTAGGTTAGATAAAGTGAAGAAGGCGTTAGTCAAACCTAGACCCAACAATTTTTTGACGCACTTTTTTGGCCAGGGGGTGAGAGCTGGAATGAATGAGGGAAGGTCTTCAACAAACAAGGGCGGGGGGGTGGGGAAATCGCTGACCCCCCAACCTCACACAACTCCTCCCAGCAATGTGCGCCCCCCCCCCTGATAGGCCTTCATCCCCCTTAAATCAAGTTGTCTAAAAAAATCGCGTTGTTTTCCCCGTTCCTGTAAACGCCCCCCCGCGCACGTTGTGCAAGGTGCAAATGTGTGTTGTATAATCCCCCGCCCCCACCCTCTACAGAAAGTCCGTCCAAACATAAGAATGTGTAGATAATGCCAAAAGACACTAAAACGCATCAGCGCATATAAAATGTGGTGTTAACAGTGGCAAACGTTCAGCACCCTCTAAAACCAGTAGAACCAACATTAGCTTCAAACAAACGACCAATTAGCTGGCAGTCAAGCACAAACTACTGAAAGCGCATTAAAAATTTAACAACTCGCAAGTTGTCACAATTTGTTGTTACAGAGAAGTCAAGTGTCAGTATTGTAGCCTAGCTAATACATGGCGCAACGACAGGTAGGGGGGGTCAACCAAGTCACCTTAGGGCGTAGGGGAAATTGAGGCACGACTAAGACGCCACTGCCACAACCACACCCAACCACATCGGGTGTGCCAGAGATGAAACCGGGTCACCGGGTCACCGGGTCAGTTCGGGTCACTATTTGGACCGGGTCACCGGGTCACCGGGTTAGGGGGTCTACCGGGTCACCGGGTCAGAAGAAAGTGACCCGGTTTCATCTCTGGGGTGTGCCGGTCAACATTGCGCCTCTGCCTAACATAAATCCGTACCTCATTATTTCTAACAGTCGTTTTTTATATATAATAGTTAAAATTGAAGAATAAAAGTTCATATAATTAATATTTGTTTTAATACTTAAGTCGACCTACTTCTCACATTTTTTCTTTAATATTCTTAGTACTATATTATAAAAATTTCCTCAAACTGAAAAAATGAACTTTGACCTCTGAGTATTCCAAAATTGATCACATACTAGCCACTGGTTTACTTTTATACCCAACTCTCATGTGTAATTATAAAACCCCCAGCCGCCACATGTCTCCAGACCATAACACATCAACACTATCTCTCTGAGCACCTGAAAATTCTGGGCAGCTCTGGGAGAGGGGAACTAAAGATGGAGTTCTAACAGGGTTTGGTGGAAAGCCAGCGAAAATAGACGGATGCGAGGCCAGCCTCTGTTTTAGTCACATTCTAAAGGCAGGAGAGCGCAGGCTGCAGACCTAGCCAGCTAAGTCTTAGGCTGGATCAAGTGACGTCCAGCCTGACTGGGGAAGAAAGCTTAATCAATACGGATAGCTGGGGCCCTCATGTATATAATAACATACACAAACTCACGACCCACTAATATATACATCAACTAATATAATATCTGTAGCATAGATGACACGATATGTAGGAGGCATATTAGCTGTTATCAGACTTTTAGCTTTGAGAAATTAGAACGGACCACGGGGATACCACCCACCCGTGTTTGGATCTGCAGACCAGCGCTCTACCAGTTGAACTACAAGCCATGTTGTGTCTAGTTAACTATGCATACATATGGGGTCCATTTTTTTTTGGGGGGGGGGAGGTACTGCGGACCACCACCACCACTCTTAGCAACAGTCAGTTAAGTACTGTCTGTCGACTGGGGAAGGGGAAACCTCCCTACGCCTACTTATACCCCTGTGGGGGGAGAAGAATATGGGGGTGGGCCCCACCCCTCCCCTAAATGGAAAGTCCAATTGGGGGGCATCCTCTCTCTACACAATCGTGGGTCCGGTTGGGGAAGGCCCAGAATATCTGAGCAAAAGTGCGTATATAAATTTTTTCAAAACTTCAGGGTAATTTCAGTCAAACAGAAGGACCCCACTAGTTTCGTTACCCCACATCACGTGCTTATTTTGTCACAGGGGAGGGCCCAGCAATTTTTTGTTCACATAGAAAACTGTATACTTTTGTTAAAAGCAATACTGTAAGGAACAAATAACAGAAGAGTTAGGGAATCCCTGCTAACCATAATTATGTAATCAGTGGCTTTTATGAAAATAAGCAGTTCTATCTCTTTCAGTCATGTCTATAATTTTGCATGATATTAGGTAATGGCTTTTACAGAGTTTTAGCTAAACTGAAAGTAAATAATAGCACTGTTTTAGATACCTTGCCAAACCATGACTACAGTATATACCTATATACATATATGTACATACTTGGGAAGTTTTTTCAGAATTCGTCACAAATCACAGTTTTTCAAAAATTGTGAAACTTCGTCAAAATCACGAAGGGCCCCATTACAAAGAAAGAAAGAAATAGCTGCGCCGAGAATCGAACCCGCTCGCGTTGACGTTGAGAATGCTAATAACTACACCACAGTCCACCACTCCATTGTTATTACGTTAGATTCAAAATTAAACACCTGTTGTTCACAGCAAAAACAACTACTGACTCAACTCAAATACAACCGTTTTCAAACCGACAAAACGTTTGTATGAAAATAAGCCTACAGTGCTGGAATTTGAAAATTACTCAAGGTGCTACTTATAAACATATATTACGTTTTCGCACTTTTCCTGTGTATGCGTATATATATTGAATTATTCTCAAAACGCCTGTAAAGCACGTGCTTAAACTAATAAATAAACAGGTCTTTTCACAACCTTTACGGTAGATTCAGAGTGACAACTGTACATCCGTTCAACCGGCAAAATTACTAAGGGCCTATTCCTTTACCGGATTAAACGGACTGGACTTATTTTAGTCCGCGGTTTTGGAACGGCAAGTCGGACTAAACGGACTAAACGGTTTAAAATAAGTCTGCGGCTTAATTTTAGTCCGAACCCATTCCTAAACTACCACCGGATTAAACTTTTTAGTCCGATCCCATTCCTAAACTACCACCGGATTAAACTCTCAGCTGGACTAAAATTAGTCCGATTAAAAAATTTCCGTTCCTAAACCAAATTTAAATAAGTCCCTTTAGTCCACTCGCTGCATTTTACATGGAGTTTTAGTCCACGTTCTGTTACGCGGATTAAACGGACTTAACTTCCCGGTGCCCCCCAAGTATTCGATGGCTACCTATGACTATCTTAACCGATTTGGACGATCTATATATCAAATTGTAGCTGAATAATTGGGCTATTTTATGGTCAGGGGCGGTCCCAGGGGGGGGGGGGGGGCGCTGCCCCCCCCCCCCCCGAAATTTTTTCCGACTGAAATTTTACACAAGGGTCCCCCCTTTGGTTTTTATGGTCCGGCCGGAAAATTTTTCTGATGCGTCCCCAATTGACCAAATTTGGCCTAAAAATCAAAAATTTCCCCCAATTTTTTTCTGGGGGCTGCCGCCCCCAGACCCCTGCAACTCTATGGCGTACTATTCCTTCTTATTATCTTTCATCAAAGCCTATACATGTATACATGAGTACATTATGCTGCATTTAGTTGTGTAATACACTGTCTGATGTGACGTTCCCATCATGTGTTCTATTTTCCTGTCGGAAAAAATTTCTGATACGTCTCCAGTTGACCGAATTCGGCCTAAAAATTGAAAAATTATCTATATTTTTCTGAGTACACCACTCGTTTTTACGTTTACTATTCAATTCATTGCCCTTAATATGGCCGCGGCTATAACAAGATAGCGTAAAGCTGAAAAACGCTATTATAAAAAGTGAAAAAATTTCTTCAGACCTCCGCCCCCCCCCGAAATCGAAGTCTGGGACCGCCAGTGTTTATGGTGTATTTTAATTATCTGTTTAAAAAACGTATTCAAAAAAATCTTCGTCAAAATTGCTTTTTTTGGTCAATTTTTAACAAATTCTTGTCAAAAATTTAAAAATGTTTTTCAAAAAAGGGTTTTTAAAAAGATTTTGGATATGTTATTTTATCAAAAAATTTCAAAAATTTATTTCAATCACTTTACTCGAGTCGGATTCGAAAGCCACCCATGCGTTGTCAAGGCGAACGCTTTAACCACTCGGCAACGCCGGCCTGAAGGAAAAGATGCGAAATAGTCTCTATATATAATGGATATTAAAAAATTAATATATTAACATTTGCACTAGTTTTTTACGCGGCCCCCTCAGGGGCCGCGTATATACTATATTCAGAATCTCTGAGTCCTATGTATTTTTGGGTAGGTCAAATTTCCAGTGTTAATTAACACTGGAAGGGTAGGTAAGTCGATCAGCCACCGTTTTCTGTAGTGCCTGCTGAAGAGCGCTATGGAATTTTAAAAAAGTGACTGCCGGAGTGGGCTCGAACCACCTACCTTCCGATTAAGAGTCTGACGCTCTACCAACTGAGCTAAGCCGGCAGTTGAGAAGACGTTGATGCAATGCAGAGTCTACTGAAACGTAAATACTGTGAAACGACTCAGCAAGCATTCTCCCTTAAAAAATGAAAAAAACAATTAGAGATTTACATAAACTGAAATTAAATATAATTCTACGTAGGAATTTTACAACGTTCAACCAACGACCCTGGCTAGTGCATACCTATATGTTATTATTAGCCCTTTCGTCAAAATATGGCAATCTTTTCTTTTCATGTTTCACTCTTCGCCAAAACGTTGCTCTAATGCGCGGTTATGGCCGCGTTCAATATTTCCTGCGGAATATAGACACTCCAAAGTCATGATCAGTACTCAATCAGCAGGTACAATTCTTACTCAGCAGACGAGCTTGTTTGCATTATGTGCCGCTGAAATAAATTTTTTATATTGCGAAAATGCTGTATTCAAACAGCGAGTTAATGGTCAACTTTAACTGCTCAGCCAATCAGAGGACAGTTTGTAGGCGGAGACAAAACTGGTTGGCTGGTGCGAAAAAACATTATAGTTGCACCAGAAATCCAAATTTATCAGTGTCGGGAAGTTTAAGTTTAGGAATGACACCGGACTAAATTAAGTCCGACTAAATTTAGTCAGATTATAAATTTTTTCCATTCCAAAACTACCGGATTAAACAGTTGAGCAATGTTCACGCACCAATACACGAAACGGTAACGAAGCTCTACTTCTCAAACAAAGGTTTGTCGTTTTGGACGTGCAATAACAGCGTGAAAGCGTACATATGCGTATGCGATAGTAATAGACAGCTAGCATTGTATGTAGATTGGCAATTCAGTGATAAAACGGTGCACATGCAACAGCGGAGTAACGAAACCTGTTGCAACAATATTTCATAGACTGTCAGCCCATTGAAACCATGTAAGGGTAGACTTTAGTTGACGTCGGCAAGCATGACGTACTGGCGCATATCACACAGAGATCTGTGAAAAATAATTTAAACCTACTCGCAAAACGTTCTTGTTTCCTACCAAAGATTCGTTACCACCAGTCCACCAGTTGGCAATTAAGAATTGAGGACTGTTTCGCCATGCACTGTATACAAGCAAGTGGCGTAATCGCGGCTTAATTTTACCGGTTGAACAAACGTACAACTCAGCCTCTAGAATTGAGCCTTACACTGTGTACTCTACTCTGTCTAAACTTACACAAAAAATTTTGCTTCGTCACTTTCCGACCACTGTTCGTCACTTTTCGCGAAGGATGAAGCTCGTCGTATGCCGACGAAGAGGGAACTTTTTAGCACAGTAACGTAAAGTAACGCCTGTATTACTGTCTCTCCCACCTGTCACGGCTACGAAAAACACTCAAGAAAGTAGAAGCGTAGGTGCAGTCACTTTCCCACACGTCTTAGGGTCGACTCATACTTACAGCCGTATGAATCAACCCTTACTAGTTACCAATCAATAAAAGCTACGAACCCGGCCGACCAGAAGTGCTCATTGGGTGCGACTAGCCGCTCAAATTTTTCAACCCAACGGGACACCTAAGACTAGCGTCGTCCGTCTATTCTTGGAGAAAAATTAGAAAAGCATTTTAATTCTTCAAAAAAATCACACTCCACGACCATCATCTCACCACCACCAAAGCACCACCTGAAAACCTCCAAAACCTGAACCATCTGAACCTGAAGACCATCTCAAAACAAAGCACTACCTGAAGCTCTGTAGTCCGTATGCGTTACAAACGTTTTACCATCCAGACTAAAAAAGCCAATTGTTAACCTCTACTAACTTTATTCGTTAAGCTACACACGAAAAAACACTTTTTACAATACAAAATAATTTATTGATATTGTATAAACAAACAGCACGCTCGGTACATTACAACATCAGTATACCTTAAAATGGTCAAAACACTGCACCATTGAGCATTCAGCAGATTGGGGTTGGTGAATTTTTGAAACTGATTTGAGTTTGACGCAAATTTTTTACAGTTAAAAAAATAAGGCAGGATTGTTGTTCATCTGCCAAAAGCACGAAAAGAATTTACGTCAGCCAAGGGCGTACCCAGGGGGGGGGGAATGGGGGGAATTCCCCCCCCCTCCGAAATTTTTCCCCAGTGATTTTTTACACAAGGGTCCCCCCCTTGGTTTTTATGGTCCGGCCGGAAAAATTTTCTGATACGTCTCCAATGGACTAAATTTGGCCTAAAAATCAAAAATTTTACCAAATCTTTTTTTGGGGGCTGCCGCCCCCAGACCCCTGCAACTATGTGGCTTACTATTCCTCGTTATTGTCTTTCATCAAAACCTATGTATGTATACACAACGACATTATGCTGCATGTGCATGTCTACACGAGTATATTATGCTACATTTACTTGTGGAATACACCGTCTGATATGACACTCCCATCTTTTGTTTTAAATTTTGTCCGAAAAATTTCTGATACGTCTCCAGTTGACCAAATTCGGTTTAAAAATTGGAAAAATCGCCAATTTTTTTTCTGGGGGCTGCCGCCCCCAGACCCCTGCAACCTTGTGTCCATTGGTTTTTATAGTCTGGCCGGAAAAACTTTCTGATACGCCTCCAATTGACAGAATTTGGCCAAGAAATCGAAAATTTTCCCTATTTTTTTCTGGGGGCTGCCGCCCCCAGACCCCTGCAGCCTTGTGGTTTAGTAATCTTGCGTTTGTAAGGCGTTTTACGAGTGTTAAAATTGCTAAAAAGTGCATTTTAACCCATTACAAAAAATCGAAAGTCATTCCCCCCCCCCGAAATTTTTTTCTGGGTACGCCACTGACGTCAGCATTCAGCAAAAGCCAAACACCAAGCAGACTTCTGATTATAAAATTATCGAAAATAAATATCATCTAATTTTTACCAATTGAAAAAATCCAACATAAAAAATTTGTTAAATAAAAAAAGCAAAAAATAATTTCTGAAAAAGCCAGACACCTCAGCAACCCAACTTATTCCCAACAACCATAGCTCCACTTGTACAATTCTTCACTGTCCGCTTTGTTGACATTTTTCTGGGTCATCAGCTTCTCCTCAAACCCATTTGACCTATTGACCCCGTCCCAGCGGTGACCCGGCTGGATGTTGAACCGGTTGGGCGGGGCAGGAGGGCCGCTGTATCGGGGAAATTCTGAAACAAAGAAGGCTTATAGTTTTGAAAAAGAAATGGAGGGGCCAGGAATCGAACCCGGGCCTGTCAAGTCGACGTCAAGAATGCTAGACTCTAAACATGCAAGGGTGTAATCGCAGGCGAGTGAGAGAAAGTGTGTGACCAACGGTCGGGTGGGGCGATCCCTGATTTTGTTTTTTTACGGTGACAACCGTAAAATTATAGCATTTTTTCGCTTGGTCGCTCTTTTTTTTGAAACATTTTTTGCCATCATAGGAGGGGCTGACAATATGTCGTAGCCTGATGTGGGAATGAGGGGGCTACCAAGACCTAGCAATCTAATCATGAAAACGCCCTTTGTCACTACTCTGCAGCGAAAAAAGCCTCCACACCAATATAGTCTACGAGATGAAATAGTCACTCAAGTCTGACCAAAAAATGTTGACCACTGACTGAGAGAAAACAACCATGTGATTTAATTACGAAAAAGCCAACTTTCAGCCATAAAGAGGACAAGTAGTTGCTAAAATCACTCGACCTGTGCCCAGCTATTCAGTTATGAATTCGTCATATAAGTTCATTACGAATCACCAGCTTTCAAACTTACAATAAAGACCCGTAAAGCTAAGGAACAGGCCCCTACTGCAGTGGTCTCTGTGCCCAACCAGACTTTAGCCCTTTATAAACCCCAACCCACCCGGCACTCCGGACTTTGCCATTTTCTTCTGCATGTAGGCGAGCATGGGATCTTCCCGGCTGAGTTCCCGGTCCCGGAAATGACTGTCCAGTCCCTGATCGTCCCGGTAGCGAGCCAGTGGTTGCTGCATCACCTGACCCATTTCCTTCAAACGGTCACTGCGCTGCTGCACTTGTTTCATGCTGAAAAACCCTTCCGTTTTACCGGATTATATAAATCATACAATGTGAACGGGGTCAAATTTTTTGGGGGCCTCTCCAGGAGGACCCTCCGTCTATGATCGACCATAAGTACCCTAAATTTTGCTAAATGTTCGAAAAATGCTCCGATTTTTGAAAAAGATGCAATTTTTACACGCATTTTGCTGATATTTTTGGGATCCCGAGTTCTTAGACTTTTGAGAGGGTCGTCCACTCAAACATAGAGGTTACGAGATTGATGCTAAAACTCAGCAAGTCATTTCTGCGTACACAAAATTTATTACCCTTTTCCCCAAACATCATATTTCTGCTTCATTTTCTCCAATTTTTCTTTCTCTTCTTCCGTCAATTCCTTTTTTCGCGGCCCCTTGTAAGCTGCCCCTCGAATTTCCCGTTGATTTCGCTTAACCGTGTCCGCGTACTGACCACTTACATCCGAGGAGAGCTGAAATAAAAAAAGCGAGCAAGTTGATTTTTATTTAAAAGCCCAAAATGCATTAAAACTAAGCTGAGACGGCGCTCTGGGATGCACGCAAAGGTGACATTCCGGCGCTACGCCGGATCAAGCTTCACGAAGCCAAAATGATGCAGTAATGAGTCTTTACAGTTACAGTAGTCAATAACAGGTCCCTAAACTGTTTAACTTAAATAATATGTTCACCTCACATAGAAGTCTACTAAAATGAAAACTTTTATTTTCAAAATCAGACCTACTCTAGTTGACATTAACTAAACTTCAGTACTAGTCTCTTGAACAGCAAATTTGACGACGGAATTATAAAAACTCTAAAAAACTAATAATTTAGAAAAAGAGCAAAAAAAGACAAAAATCCAACCTGCTTAAATTCTTCATCCCGTTTAGCTTTGAGTTTCAGCATTTCATCCTTCAGTTGCCGTCCACTCTGGAGACCTGCTTTGGCTCCAGAAAGAGTATAATCCCGTTTGCTGCGTCCAGGAGACTCACGCTGTCTAGCCGGCGACAAATCGTCATCAGAAGACGCCGCGTCATTTTTTCGTTTCCGTTTCGGTGATAAGTCTTCGTCATTCTTTCGCCGTTTCGGTGACAAATCTTCGTCACTGTCTCTCACAGTCCGTTTCCGGTGGTCACGCTTTCGTTTCGGTGATAAGTCCTCGTCACTATGCGTCCTAGTCTCTCTTCTTCTGTCACTTTCAGCCGTGTGACTTCGTCCTTTCTGGGCAGTTTTTCGTCGTCTCGGCGACAAGTCTTCGTCACTGTCCGGCCTAGTCGGACGCGGTCCCCGGTCCGGACTGAGATCACTGGGAATGTGAGGCCGACGCTGAGGCGACAAATCGCCATTTGAGGAATCTGACGAGTCATGACGGCGACGCGATTGTGACTGACCTGGCGAAGCGTCGGACTCGTCACTGCTATCGTGACGAGGTCGGTGAGGGCCATAGGAGGTGCTGGGAGAGTCTGAAACAATATACTCTTTATATTAAAGTACAATAAAGTATATTAAAGGGGCACATAATTTAACATATACATAGTTGTTAGACAATGACTGCTGATCCTGCTTCTGAAACGCTTTCGGTTTACATTTTACTTCAGTAAAAGATGCATGAAGAGCACAACTCAGACACAACGTCAATAAAAAAATACAACTAAAAGGGCCTATTCCTTTGCCGGATTAAACGAACTGCACTTATTTTAGTCCGAGGTTAAGGAACGGGAAATCGGGTTAAACGGACTAAACGAGTTAAAATAAGTCAGCGGCTCAATTTTGGTCTGACCCCATTCCAAAACTACCACTTGACTAAACGGATTTAACATGCGCGCTTAACATTAGCCTGCATAGTTAAGTCCATTTAGTCCGATTAAAAAGCAGGGTGCAAAAAGTCAAGTCCGTTGAATCAGGAGGTTTTGGAACAGGGTTTTTTTTTCAAAATCGGATTTCATCATTCTGGCGTCATTTTTAAATTCCTGTCGTCATTTTTATTTTTCGTTCGTCAAAATTAAATTATGGCTTTACAGCACCGTTGCGCTGCAGCAATATTGCTAGTTACATTACCTTACATTTTTATGAAAATTAAGCGGTTGTTTACCTAATTTTGTCCAAAATTTGTTCGAATCTGTGTTTTTTGGCCAAGAAAACATGTAAATTACTAAACTAAATTACGATTTTTTGGACAGGGGGGTCAAAATTAAGTAGACCGATGGGATGGTGGGGGGCTTGTCCCGGATTTTTCAAATTTTAGAGGGTCTTGTCCGACATATTGGGGTTGGGGACTTGAACTCATAACGGCCTAAAAATGGGAATTTTTTTCAAAATTTGTATACACATTTTTCGCTTTTTGATCATTTTTAAAGCAATCAGGGGCAAATTTTGAGTTTCCTGGCACCTTTTTTTAACTATGAGGAGGGTTTGCTTGTCCCGGAATCCCAAGTCTAGGGGGAGCTTGCCCCTCAGACCCCGTTGTACGTCTATGTGCCGAAGATTTCGGTCAAATAAAGTAGAAAGAATTCGGAGAGGGCATGACCTTTAGATTTTTTGTAACAATAAAGGGAAACGTAGGAAAGGTAGCATAGGAAATTTGTTTAATTTTGGACATAATTTGGTGAATTGGAGTTATAAAAAGATTTTCTTCCTTATTTATTTCTTATCGGTATTTATCTTTTATCTACCGAATACCATTTAGCAAATTGGCTAAAACGACCAAAAAAGTCTTAGCAGACTCTCAAAAATTTTCGCCAATGCTAACGTTTTGGCCCAGCAAAAAAGGCAGCATTTAACATAATAATTTGCCGATAACAAACTAGCAGACTGTGCGAACATCATACTATTTTTGGCCGACCGAAAACATCAGAGCTAACATTTTTGAGCTCATAATACCCAAAACATTAAGCCACAATATGCAGGGGTCTAAAAGCGACAACCCTCAAAAACAAAAATGGAGAATTTTTCACTTTTTAGGCCAAACTCGGTCAAATGAAGACGTATCAGAAATTTTTTCGAGCCGAGAAATTAATTATATAAATGCAAATCCCGTCAGAAGCAGAACGTCACATCAGATAGTGCACTAGATAGGTATATAAATGTACGCGTGTACACACGCAGAGGCTTTGATGAAAGTTAATAACGAAGACGAGTAAGCCACCAAGTTGCAGGGGTCTGGGGGCGGCAGCCCCCCAAAAAAATAGGAGATTTTTTCAATTTTTAGGCCGAATTTGGTTAAATCAGCGTCAATATTTGCTCAAAACCTTTCATCAAAGCTTCGTCATTTTTATTTTCTGAACGTCATTTTTAAGTTTCATTTCTGCAAATGACGCCATTTTTGACTAAAAAAAAACCGTTTTGGAACGGCATTTTTAACCTGAATTTTACTATTTTAAATTACCTACTGATATCACAAGCTCGAAAACAAAAAACGAAAACAAGTTATTCTCCAGAACTCCAGCTATTCTCGAGAATAGTTATTCTCGACCTATTCCCTAATAGTGCAACGAAAAATTTGGAGAAAAAACCTCGAGAATGACTATTCTGGAATTGCTCGAGAGTAAGTTCGTGCAATCGGCCGTAAGCCAGTTATAGTAACTTGTCCCCTAGGACACTCACACAAGAAAAGGGAAAAGTTGTAAGTTTGTGCGCAAAAGATCTACAATCCAATCCAAAAAACTACCCCTCCTTCCTACCCCCGTTTCTATACCGTACCCGGTTTGACCGTTTTCCATTTCCCACTGCAAAACAACTCCTTGTCTTTCTGAGCATTTTTCTGGTTCGCGTCCAAAATCTCCACCACAGGGGCGTCCTCGCCCGTTTCCAGGCAATTCTCATCCTCCTTTTCGGCCTCCGCCTCCACAGACGCGTCACAGTCCACTATTCGCATGCCAGGACGACTGAAATAAAAAAGCAATTATGCTGCAATAAATTAGCAATATATAATTGCTGCAATAAAAACAGCATTCACACTCACAACGTGACTTAACTGCGTTTCCCATCCAGGAGGCGAGGCAGCCTACACGCCATGAAATAATTTTGACTAAAAATATGGCATGGCAAGTTAAGTATAGGAAGGGGGTTCCTGGGCTGCGAACTCTGACCAAAATATGGGACAATCTTTGGGGGAGAGCAGTTTTGCCCCCGACCAACTTGTGAGTTTGAATAACATTCCATTTGAAGTAACAAACAGGATAAAACCTTACGAAACAGAAAGTAGGTAAGATAATCGCAAGAAAACTGTGATTCGCAGAGAAATTTCGACAGTTAAACACAAAAAAGTGTCTCGAAATAGCCCGGAGCCCTGGCATATTTTTAGTGGTCCGGAGACCCCCCCACCATTTTGGTCGCGCCCCCCCCCCCATTTTGAACCTCCCCATTTCAGATGGGGTGCCCCTCTAGCCCAAAATTTTTTCCGGAAGGACGTTTTAGCGAATTTTTAGCTGTAGCGATGTCGTGTTCGTCGGGTTTTTGAGTCCTTTTTGGCTAAATTTAGTATTAGCGTAGCTATAAGAACGTATGAAAACGTAACATTTAACGTATAATAACAATTTTTTTCCTGTAAAAATAGTGTTTTATCGTGAAATTGGTGCGCCCCCCCCATTCTGGTCGACGCCCCCCCTCCATGGGGGGGGGCTGCCCCCAATAAAATTTTGCCTAAAAATATGCCAGGAGCCAAAAGTGACCGGACCGGTTCCATCTAAGCCAAGAGTGAGCGTCGCACCTAGTTTTGACTTGAGGCAGGTTGTTTTTCTTTTTCTTCTTCTTTTTCTTGCCCTTGTCTTCGTCTGCTGTACTCCCGCTCAAATATTTCTTCATGATATATTCTTGTCGCGACATCAGACTGGAGCTAGCGGTCGCCATCATACAAGCTGAAACAGAATCAATTAAAAATACTGTTCAATAAAACATGAACCGTTAACAAAATTTCCAAATAAAACTGTTTCGCAAATGCTGTTAGAAAACAGACAAGTTTTTTAGCGCATCGAAAAGGTTGAAAGAAATCTGTCCGAAATTTTACACGACAGTCCCCCTGTATATATAGCTATGCGACTCGGTTTAGACGTAGTGAGCTGAAAATTCCAAAAAATTTCAAACTTTTGACCTGTTTTGTCGCAAGGTTCCCATTTTTTATTTTGAAGCACTTCACAGCTGGGCGCGGAACAGGAGAGATGCTCAGAAACTGAAGAATCTGCCACCCCCCCATAAATACTTGTGTTAGGCAATAGCTCTTCTTTTATAACTACTTCTAAAATTCATCCTTATCATTGTAGTTTCTGTTCTAGTATATTCTAACCAATATTATTATTCGAAAATTACTAAACATACTATATTCTACTTTACTACTATATTTGTGCAAAAAATTCAACTTTTGACTACAAGTTACATAATTTTTCTTAACTTCAGCTAGTCAGTTGTCAATGTTAAGCTTATCGTCAACTTTACCCTTACCACACGAGAGACATAAACTTGGCTGATTTGTTAATCGTCGGGAGTGGTAACTCAACTATCAGTCGAAACTACTGCGTAGGTATTAGTGATGCGGATCGGATCGGCCGATCCGGGGGTCGGATCGCCGGATCGGATCGGCTTTAAAATTTTGGATCGGCGATCCGGATCGGTAGTATAAATTTTGAGTCTCGACCACGAAATTTCGTAATTTGACAAAAATTGGGTAATTTCAAAAACTTTTCGAGCGATCAATCAAACGCAAAAGTATAACTACTACTCAAATTATCAAAATATCGGCTTATATTAGCGGAACCGTACAGTTTATGCATACATAAGTGGAGGTGAGGAATGCATTTCTCATCAATATCATTGATGTTGCGTGAAGGAAAACACGACTAAATGTGTGATGTGAAATGTTTAGAAATATATCTTAATTTTTGTCTACAAAAGCAATCTTGCAACAGTTTTTTCGTTAACACAGTTGAGCATTGTTCGTTACAGGCAGAATCGACGCGGATCAATATTTTCGACTCGCTACCCAACCCCTCCCGCGGTTTGACACTTGTGGGTGAGCTCCGATCCAAGCCGCGCCGTCAGCCGACCCACGACCAACTTTGACCCACCATTTTGAGATACTGGTTTGAATGACCCGCGCAGACTGAAGTGGGTTACCCAAGGGTTGACCCACGGCTGAAATTATCCGATCCAACCGACTAACCCAACCCGTGGGTATCCACGACCTGCGGTAGTGACCCAAAAAGACATTTCCATTTTCCAATTATCAAAATTTTTCGTCGTGGGATTGTCTAACTATCGCTCATTTTTTAGCCTTCATCACGGTTACGCAATTTTGAATCGGATCTGATCGGCGAATCGGATCGGC
This sequence comes from Trissonchulus sp. WLG1_4, assembly GCA_030248245.1. Taxonomy (NCBI): domain Eukaryota; kingdom Metazoa; phylum Nematoda; class Enoplea; order Enoplida; family Ironidae; genus Trissonchulus; species Trissonchulus sp. WLG1_4. The sequence goes on from JASANF010006506.1 coordinate 34,649, forward strand.
CGATCCGGGCCTGGATCGGATCGCCAATTAAGCATCCGGATCGGATCGGCATCAAAATTTCGGACCGATCCGATCCACATCACTAACAGGTATGGTATGTCAGTTCCTCATAGTACATAACTACCTAACCAACGCTCTTTCTGTTGCTTCATCCTTAACCAAAAGTATGCAGCGTGCACTGTTCAATTTGCTGAATACTCAAGTCAAAATAAGTGCATAGGCAGAAAAATAGACTGCACAACCAAAATGTAATATAAATATTCCAAAGCTGTTAGCACGCTGTGTTTGTCAAAAAATTAACAAAAGTTAAAAATTCAGTTACAAACAAGGACCAATGAATTTTAAAGATTTATTGCTGAATGAACAAAACGTATACACTAACAAAAACAACAAGAGTACAAATCAAAGGATAAAAATATAAGGTATATTCCTGCTTCCAAGCGTAATGACTGTGAAACGTCCAAAATAGAGAAACAAATTTTTACTTTTTATTCGCATAACCAAGAGTACATAAGAAGAGTAGGACATGTTGCCATTTCCTGGCCTGGGTCATATTCTTCTTATAATGTACTCTTGGTATAACAATTTAGTCAGATCAACAAACAAAAACACTGGAAGCAAGAGCAACCCTATCAGCAAGAGTACATAATAATGATGGCTCACTCTTGCAAAATATACTTCGCAAAACAGTGAAACACAACTATAATGTACTCTTCCTGTCAGTGAAATAATGTGAAGGCAGTTTGTGAGAAATTAATATATAATCAGACACGCATGGAATGAGCATACCAACCACGTAATCAACCAACCAAAAAACACAAGTGGTGCAGCGGACGAACGCTAGACTGCCGATCCGGCGGACAAGGATCAAATCTCACTCCATCTTTTCAAATAACTTTAATAACGACTACCGGTTGCGCCTAATTAGACTCAGTCTAACCAAAAACGATAATAGCTTGTTACATTCGGCTTCATCAATTTACACCCCCATGGAAACTAAAGTCAATTTATAACGAAGAATATGACAAAATAAATACTCCTAGCTCTTGGCGAATTAAGGGCCAAATTCTCAGAATTAACAATGGGTTACGCTATTTCTAATAGAGTTCGCAATAGGGTCGATCGTGTCCTTTCGCACTCATGAGCAGATTATTTAAATAGGGCTTTATCTTTACCTTCACCGAGAAGCAGGGAACGCAAAAGCTGACCTAACTTCTCATCCATACAAATTCTTGCAATTGATGAGCCGAGCAAATATAAGACAGTTTAGTGAAGCATTTCACAAACAGGTTTCGTTAACAGCCTAAGCAGCAAACCCATAACCACAGTTCAACACCAGAACTATATTACATTACAATGGTTCACGAAAAATAAGGCAAGATAATTATTAAACTAAAAAATAAATTGATTTATGCGTCCATATAATACGTAGTAAGTGAAACTAGAAATCTCTGTGGTATTTGGATTCTGACTCCCGTGATACGATTTATATAGTTCATATTCGTCCGTAAAAAGATCTCTGTGGGCCAATAGGAAATAACCCACCTGACTTCTTTTTAGTTGAGCTTCTTAAAAAACGCCTTTCCCAATTAATGTCATTTTGATTTTGGACTACAGCAAACGAACTGGCACAAACAAACACTTATCCTAGTGCAACAAAAGTGAAGTGTTAATTAGATCGGTATTTTTGTCAATAACATGTTTCTTTCTTTAGTTCTAATACAAAACGAACGTTCGCGGGGTTTACAGAATTATGAAAAAATGTAATCCAAAAAAATCTACATACAGCCAAACAAAGTAAAATTTAACCAATATTCTGACAGCAATTTTTGTCTGTTTTGACTTAGTTCATTAAGAACCCAAATTTAATAAGTCTATCTTCAATGCTTAAAATCAACAATTTAACGAATAAATAACAAAAAAGGCAATCTTTCTAAAACTTTCTAGGTAAATTAAAAAGACTATCTCAAAAATACAAAAAATCAACGTGGACACTGTGAAAATACTGCACATAGTGTAATGTGTTCGTTGTCACAACAGAAAACTAATTGGTCCAAAAAGCTCTTCGTTCATTGGTTGGATTCCGCATCACGTGACAAGCCACCGTCACGGGAACGATCCATGTCAGAATCTGCAATAGAAAAAAATCTAGACTCAAATTTTTTTGCTCCGGCTAGCTTACCATGATTACTTTTTTTAATTTCAATTTTTACATTTATATAAAGTTTTTTAACTTATGAACCAGGAACAAACCATTTTTTTATTTTTCCATTAACTATTTGCCACTTTTTATTCCATACTACAACTCTGAGACAAAACAGGTGGCTTGATATTAAAAAAATAATTTATGAAAGGAGACCTCCGAAACCGAGGTCCGGGTGGAGGGTTTTGTAAATCTAAGCAACTGAGTAATATTAACTGTTAATTAACTTGACACTTTTTCAAAAAATATGTTGTTCGAATTTAAATTCAAAACAATGAAATGAAATTACTTTTAAAATGATGTTTTTCTATTGCATTGAATACAAGATCATTGAAGACAGACTTTATTGAATATAGTAAAAAAATATAATATTGTAAAATATTATATAGTAAAAAATCATATAGTATATAATAAAGTATATTATATTATATGTACTATACTATGTATTATATATAGTATAGTACATAATATTATATAGTAAATATCATATAAGTAAAAACTAATACTTTATGAAATAATCTCACACGCACCCTCCATTCCACTAGCGTCAGGGTCGCCCGGCGAAGTGGTACTGTCAGCCTCCAGAGTGTCCATGGGGGGCGAGCCCACCGTATCCTCCTCAGCACTAGTGGTCCCCCCATTTTCTGTCGGTGCCCCATTTTGGGGGGCGCTGGTCGCCTCAGGTGGGGGGACCTCTAGGGTTTTCACGGGGGGCGTGTCGGATTCTGATTCCAGCAGGGATTTGGGTAAATCTGACCCCACCGCAGGAGGCACTGGCTTCAGGTCACCGTTCGGGGGTGCTGTATCAGACAGAGCTCCGGATTCCTGGGCACTGGCGGCTCCTAAAATATTTACCTAAATCTTTAACCACATAATATCACAGCCATTGTATTCTTGCTGCAAAATTCAGGCTGTCCTTCCAAGCTCCAAAAGTACGAACAAGCCCTACTAGATAAAGGCAAAACTTTACCATCTCCAGACCCCTGCAACTTTGTGACTTAGTGATCTCGCGTTCGTAATGCGAATGTAAATATTAAAATTGCTATAAAGAGTAATTTAACCCATCACAAAAAATTGAAAATTGCTAGGTTGCACATTGGGTATATACACTAAATTCTCATATTTTTTAATTCCGTAGTTCAAGTCGCAAAGTCAAAATATGGTCTTTAATTCTTTCCATTTTTCAATTTCTATTTTAATTAATATATATACTTTTTATTTATTAACCTTTTTTTTTTAAAAATTATTTTTTTACCATCTCCAGAGTGCACCCCTGCAACTTTGGTGAAGCTCTTCCGCTCTATTTTATACTTTTTTCCCCTTTATCTTTTTTTTTCTTTTTTTTTACCAATTTCTCTCTCACCCTATATCCTTTTTTCACCAATACCTTATTTTTTTATCCGTGCTGGTATGCTTAACTAAACGGAATAATTTAGCGGATATATACAGTGAGCAAAAGTTTGCCTCAAATTTTTCAAAGTCGGACCGCAGTTTTTATGCTTTGGTAGGCTGTAACTGGAAAATACTCAACCTTTTCACTCAATTCGGGTATAGCGCAAATTTATTTGGACTGTCAAATAGTGATCTCGCGTTCGTAATGCGAATGTAAATATTAAAATTGCTATAAAGAGTATTTTAACCTGTCACAAAAAATTGAAAAGTGCCAGGGTGCACTGGGTACCCCAAATTCTCATGTTTCATATTATTTTATTTCCGTAGTTCAAGTCGTAAAGTCAAAATATGGTTTTTTTAAAAAGGGCACGAAATCAATTGTTACCTCAAAAATGCCAACAAACACTTTCAAAAAATGTACACACCATACCCTCGATTTACATAGCAAAATTTTCATTTACACAACATTTTACGCATTGCAAAATCCTGGGGTAGACGCAATATTTCAACTTATTCTAGCCCAAAAATGCTATTTTAACAATTTTTATCTACAATTTACAACAAAATAGCTTAGTTTTGATACTCTGCATTTGCGTAATTTGGCTTTGCTTTGTACTAATTTTGTTTGCCCTTGTAACCGTTGGCAATATTTTTTCTGGTCAGTGTACAAAAAATAAAACAAAAATTACATTGTAACTAAATTTACGCCTAATCCGCCCAAAACAGACTAATCTAACAAAAACATTTCTATTTCACGGATAACTTTGTATCGTGAAAACCTAAACCCTTGCTCAACTTAAACTACTTAACATTCTAAATTAGTTCGTTCGCACGCAGTAAACTAGTGACCATTGGTTTGCTCAGCTTGTTGTTGTTGTTGCTGCTGCTGTTGCTGCCGTTTCCTGGCCTCAAACCACCGCTGGTACGCCAGCTTCAACTGGGAAGCCTCCGCCTGCACCATTTCCAAAAATCGGTCATCGTTAATGGTTGGCTTTTGGTTGTTGAGCTGAAATGCAAAATGTATTTGACTTAATTTAAAATAAATTGAACTTAAATTGAATATACTTTAAGTATATTCAATTTAATTTAATGCAAAATTTAAATTAAATATGAAAATGTATTTAATTTGCTTTAATTTAACATTGAAATTAAATTTAAAATGTAATTTGATTTCATGTACAATATAATAATGTAAAATGTAAAAAGTATAGTGCGTAATGTACAATATTCATACATGGGCAAGACCCGGGATTTTCCCGGGTGGACCGCGCGACCGCGCAGCGGTCGGAGTTGGACCGCGCAGCCCGAGCGGAGCGAGGGCTGCTCTGAGTACCTATAAGGACCGCGCGCATGACGGCCGTGAGGGCTGATTGCGCAGTCTAATTGTAGATTGATTGCGCAGTCCAACTCGCAATCCTAATGACTGCGCAGTCTAACTCTAGATGGATTGCGCAGTCAAACTAGAGTTAAACTGCGCGGTCAGGAAGATTCGCAGCCAATTAATAGTTGGACTGCGCAGTCCTAATAGTCTGCGCAGGCGCAGTCAAACTGGAGTTACGCTGCGCGCTGCGCAGTCAGTAGGATTGTGCAGCCAATAAAAGTTGGACCGCGCAGTTCAAAACTCCAAATAGTCTGCTCAGTCTAACTATTGACTGCGCAATCCTAATGATTGCGCAGTCTAACTCTGGAAATTGCGAACAAGGGTCCTCCCTTTGGTTTTTATTGCAGGGACGAAAAAAATTTCTGATATATACGTCTTCAATTGACCAAGTTTAACCTAAAACTTGAAAAAAATCTCACTTTTTCTGAGGGCTGCAGACCCGACCCCTGCAGCCTGAAACTCCGTGATCTTGCGTTTGCAATGCGATAAGTGTTAAAATTACTATAAAATGCATTTTAACCCATCACAAAAACTCCTTCAAGAAAGTCATTCCCCCTGAAATTTTTTTCTGGGTACGCCACTGACAGTGAATATTTAGATTAAATTACTACAACTACATTTTGCAATGGCCCCTTTCGCAAGGAATGAAGGGACCGCGCAAGAAATTGTTAGTTTTCCCGGGTTCATTTTAACCACCTTGCCCATGTATGACAATATTTATCAAATCATACACCAAATTTAAAAAAAAACAGAAACAGCATTACAGAAACAGAAACAGAAACAGTATTTTATACTTCCGAGCTAGTGATAAACACAAAAACAAATTTACACATCTGGCATCGAATTATACCTTATGAATAAAAAAGTAGTCTGTGCAGTAAATTTGTATTAACTGGATAACTCCCCATTGGATGAAGACATAATCATCTTAGTCAACCTTAATGTTAACGCAAAGGTTCACCCTTGCAAAACATGCCGCCATCCCACCGAAACTGACCGCTGAATTTTGCTAGTAAAAACGAACCTACCTGATTCATTTTGTCCAAAAAAGCTTCACTATCCGCTTCTAATTTTCGTTTTTTGGCCTGAAACTGATCTTCCAACTGTTTCAGCTCTGTTTGTAGTTTTTCCTAAAATAAATAAAAGGTCGTATCACAAAAAAATTAATCACATTATTGATAATATCGCCGAACTACTTTGCACAAACTACACGCACTGTCCAAAAAATGAGGAATAACCACTCTCATGCAACCAGCCAGAAAAACTCCATGACCTTTGACCCCCTACTTTGCCGTCGAACCAATTTTGACTTCAACTTTGTTCATCATCACATTTGACTTTGGAGTTTTATTGATTAGGAACAAACCCATACGCACAAGAGGACAAGCTTGAGCCGGGATGAAATCCACCCGTTTTTGTCCAGTGCGTTTCTTAACATTTTTATGCAATACTATAAAGCCTCTAAAAAATAAAAAAACCAACAAAAACAGTCACCCCATGAACGGTCAGCGAGTGAACTTGTTTTTTGAGCGTGTTAATGCGAGTGGTGGTGACGACATTGCGCGTATCCGGAACGGCTGCTTTGCCGAAAATCTCCGCAATCAAACGGTGATTGCGACTAAATCGAGCGGCCGCAATCTGTCGAGCACTAAATGGGCCATCTGAAACATTACAGCAATAGCTTTCGCTGATGTCTCCGCACAGAAGCAACCAAAAACCGTGTGAAAAGTCAACAAAGAAACTTAAAACGTGATAATACAAAATTTATATACATAGACAACAATAAAACTTCTACAAAACCGGCAATGATTATTAGTTACATGATTAAATCCAATTGAAATAATTAAATTAAATCAAGTTCATTTTCCATACTAATGTGTATTAATTAAACATCATATCACAATATTATTCTAGCCATGTAACACACAATTAAATTCTCAAAGATTTCTGCTAGTTGCCCTGGCTAATAAAAAATAAATCAAACTAAAAAGTTTGAAAATGTATATATATATATCTCATTGCATTATCCCAAGGATTTTCATCTTACTATCATCATCTTCGTCAACCGGTTGAATAAATACGCGGTTTTCCATCTGCTGTAGGGCAATGTTATTTTCACGATCCGCGGCAACTGAAAATAAATAAAAAATAATAATCAATAATATTTAATTAGAAAAAAACTAACAAAAAACTAATTGTGTTCAAGTTAACTTACAAATCTTTTTTGCAAGTAAATTTAAATAATGTGATCATAATATTACAAAGAAAGCTTCCCCTGCACTTCAAGGGTTCAATCTTTAAATACTATTTTTTACTAATTTGAAAATCTCATTTAACCACTTAACAGCAGATAGACGTAAAATACAAAACAAGAAAACCGTTAAAACAAAAATACCTAGACGTACCTAGAAAAATAGAGTCAGCTTGTCAAAAATAAGGATAATTTGTCCGCAATAAATAATAACAGAAGACTATCCGGCGTATGACAGTTTTCTGCACCATGTTTGCATTGTTTGCATAGATTAGTTTGTAACATTCATTTGGCAATGACAACATTTTACCTTTTTGTTTGCTCTGCACGTAGCCCTGATACGCTGCCGAGTTATGATATTGCTTCATTTGACGATCAAACTCAGCCTGAAAAAACTACTTGACGCGTTCAACACAAAACAACACGTTTAAATCTAAAAATAGGTTAACTAACACATACGTTGGTCAAACTTAATTAGCTTAGCTCCAGTGTTTTTTTTGCGTCAAAAAGTGCGAAACGCCGCACTTTTTTTCTGAAATTTCGCACTTTTTTTTGGCCATGTGCGTCCCGTGACGCACTTTTTTCGGCTGAGGCTGAAACATGTCATTGCTGATTTGGCCAAATGTCATTGCTGATTTGGCCAAAAAGTGCCAAAAACAGCATTTTCGTCGCAAAAATCTTTAAAAATTTGCCAAAATTGCGTCAAAACCATCAAATTTATAAAATTTTCTCGTATGCAACGTTTCAAGCTTGATCTATATACAGCTACAACTGGTTTCAATGACAGTTTACAACCCATTATGATTAGTTATGATTAAGATTATGATTAGAAAAAATCGTGTCGAAGCATGCCCACACCCAGCAAGTTTCTTAAAAGCATCAATTATGCCATTATAAAACGATCGCCGCGCTAGTATCATATAAGTTTGGAATAGGAGAATTCTATTATATTCTATATCCGCTGAAATTAGCTGCGTGTTTACAGTGCTAATAGTTCAGTGCCTGCCAACTTAATTTGGCCTAATGATGCCATCTCCAGGGGACCTGAGCTAAGCCCCAAAACACCAGATATTTGGCTTCTGGGGGCTGCCGCCCCCAGACCCCTGCAACCACTGCAGTTCCTGTTTTATAGTTATTCAATCAAAACTGGATCCCAGTAGTATTTATCAGCCTGCTAAAATTCAAAACCCTGCTTAGCTTCTCAATAAAATACTGACATTGACGTGATTAGCAAAATACCGACATTGGCGTGATATTTACGAGTCCTTATTTGATACCGCACTGTGAAGAGTATCGAATAAAACGTATAAATTTCTAAATGCTGAGACACCACGGCCACATCCATAGTTATTTAATGTCCCAGACTCTCAGCCCGAGAATTTATATATAAGTTAAACTCAGCTTCCCCACACTGTTAAAGGCAAGAGCGTATATACCCAGGGAAGGATGGATGGGCGGAATTCCCCTCCTCATCTCGAAATTTTTTCCCAGCGAATTTTTACACAAGGGTCCTCCCTTTTGCTTTTATAGCCTGGTCGAAAAAATTTTCCGATACGTTTCCAATTGATCAAATTTCGCCTAAAAATAAAAAAATTTCCAATTTTTTTTCTGGGGGCTGCCGCCCCCGACCCCTGCAACTACTGGTTTCGTGGTCTTCCATTTTCAATTAACTTTTTTATGTTACAATTGAAAACAGTGCATTTTAACCCATTACAAAAAATCAAAAAGTCATTCCACCCCCTTTCCCGAAAGTTTTTCTACGTAAAAGTAGAAAAGAAAATTTTTTCAGAAAAATTTTTTAAAACTCCCAAATCGTAATTGAGGACGGCCAGTGCTATAATAAAGTGATTTTAACCTAAAACACGAGCTTAGACAGCGTTATAACCGCTCTGCGCACTTTTTTTCAAAATGACGCAAAAAAATTTGGGCATGTGCGTCAGACGACGCAAAATTTTTGACGAAAAAAAAACACTGCTTAGCTCTGAGCAAATTATCACTTAACCGTACATGAAACAGTAATCACGACATTTTGGGTAGATTTCACCAAGCTAGTTTTACTAAACCATAGTTTAAACGTGCGTTTTCGTATGATTTGCACATAATTTGATTACGAAATATTGCCCGATTCCTTACGGATATATATATAGTAGATTATAAACCGTTTAGTTAGCGCAGTTGTAAATTGAATTTTGCTCCGCAACTTCTGAGATTTCTCTGGATTTTCTGCAGTATAAAAATAAATACTTAACATTAAAACTTATATACACTTATTAAAACAAATAAATAGACAACAAAATAGTTCTACTTTAGCAGCTTCATATTCATCGTTGAAGGGCCGTTTTTCAGCTTCCGGTAATTCTCGCCACATTTGTCCAATAATTTTCCCAATGTCCCACATTTTTCCATCCGGATGCTCTGTTTTTACCTGATCCCATACCTAACAAAAAAACAGGACGCAACCAGAGTTTCTAATAAAAAACAGTGTTCATACTCCCAAACCAACTGAAAATATTATAGTTCTAATTTACAATATGAAAACGTAAGAAAACCACAGCACACAATATTCAAGCAAAGATGTTTTACAATTTTACAACGTTCAGCCAGTTCGCTCGTTTTTCCCTTAGAACATATTTTTTAGGACCTAGCTTGTTCTCATGTTGAGGGCTCTAAAATTTACCATGCTCTGGGTATATAACTTGTATAAGTAAGTTAGTTCCCAATTGACAAAATTCTGCCTAAAAATGTCTAAATTTTTTAGTTAAAAAAGTTAGCCAAAGTTTTATGTCAAACATATTCGCAAACATAGTTCAGGAGGCATGGAAAGTTCCCCCCCCCCCAAAAAAAAACAATTTCCAACTAAAATTTTATTTCGATACACATGGCTCACCGCGCTAACTCTTATGGGTAGGCCCGACGACGTATATATACCAAAAACATACAATTAAAAAATTTCAAAAAAAATTTCATTAAAATTTTTCCTGGGTAATTTTTGGCGTAAGATTGTGTTTAATATACATATAACATATATACTGGCGCTGACTAACAAAAGAATGGTATATAAACCTGCCAACCTTTCTGCTGAATCGCATATAAGGTATGAGAGGTTTTTCCGGCGGCTTGGGTGCTTTTAATGTCTTCGGGTTATCCGTATTCTAAAACAAAACGAGAAACTATATATAAACTATAGCTTTGAAAATTCATTTTTACCATACTTTACCACAGATGTACATGGGGGGGTCTGGGGGGGGGGGGGGAGGCCTTCCCCCCCCCCCCAGATTTGAAATTTCGGGACAAGCCCCCCCCCCCCCCCTCAGATTTGACCCGTCGGGACAAGCCCCCCTCTCTGAAACCCCAAAATCGCCTCAGATCGCCGTAAAATGCTTCAAAAATGACCTAAAAAACGAAAAAATCGCTAAAAATAACGGAATTTCGCAAAAATTTTCCATTTTTAGGCAAAAATTGGAAATTTTCGCGTTTTTGGGACAAAATATTGGGACAAGCCCCCCCCTAAAATGTCGAAAATTTCGGGACAAGCCCCCCCCCCCCAGACCGAGACCCCGTGTACATGTATGTAGTTTACCATTCATTTTTTGGCTTCTGCTTCCTACCGCAGCTTAATTCTGGGTGTTGAGACATTTTAGTGGTATATATACATAACAGCAAGAATTATATACTCTCATAACAGAATTTCAGAAATTTAAATACTGGAATCTCCATAAACAGGTCTCGTAAGGGGATCACAGACACAGTATGAACAAAAATAAAAACAAAGTTTAGTGACTAAATATATAAACTGTTCAAATGAAGTCCCGATATCCTTCTATTTCTGACCACTGATCAGTTAAATTCGGTAGCACTCATGGACACTTACAACAAATAAAATCTGTTTTATACATGCATATACATCAA
>JASANF010006507.1:0-21808 GCA_030248245.1 Trissonchulus sp. WLG1_4
TGGTGTCTATAATTTTATTGGCATTAACAATAATGATGAATAAGCAAAAATACATTGACAATCTGGTGAAACAAAAAACAAACCACATTCTAAAAGAGAAAATGACGGTCATGTGATATGTCTATGCTAGAAAACCAAACCGCAGTCTGCTGAAGTCCTGCCCTATAATTTGAGAGTTTTGTCTTGTTTTATTTGCGTCTCAGTATTATATTTGTACTAAACGAAACATCTCATTATTTAAGCAATTTTTTTGTAGGCTATAGGCGTCTAATTTTTTTTTCTAATTATCATGCGTCTTCACCAAAGCTGTTTGAATATTTCATAACATTATACACAGAATTAAACAAAATAAAGATTGTAAACTTTAAAACTGACAAAGAAAGTACATATTTAATAAACGATAGTCAAATTTACTAAACAAAAAAACTAGCCTTATTTGAACGTTGAAGTCTAAGAACAGTAGGGGAATCTGAGTGTTTGAATTGAAAGCCCAAGAAGCTATTTAACAGTGGAAATTTCATGAGCACAAAGTTGGAAATTTCGGACTAGCTTATATGATTTAAGTTAAACTTAATAGTTTTATTAGTTTCAGTTTAAATTTGCAGCTAAGTACACATGTATTTGCACACACATAGGAAAGTGCTCTGTGTCCTTCATGCTTAGATGTTAAGTACGATTGGTTTAAAAACAATTGTTACATCACATAAACAAATATTTTATGCTTCTTGCTCTATTTTTATTTAGTAAGGTTCGTTTTGGTAATTTTAAAAAAAAAAGATTTTTATCAAGAACGAAAAAAAGAAAAATTCTATGTTTGCTAGAATCGAACCAACGACAACGACACTGTACGTTCACTGAACAATTTGTATAATTTTATCGCCTAAGACCACTCGACTACCTAACCCTGCGCTGACCCGTTGTAACTACCGATTAAAGTTGTCTGATACGTACTTCATCTGCACTGTCCCATGTACTGAATATTTTGGAGTGTCATTTATTTGTTACATCTTGTTGTAATCTCAAATAAATATGTACTTATGTACGTATGTACATCTCGATTTAATGGAAAAAACAGGAAATATTGGCACTCATTTAATCTTGTCATTTTTAAAAGTGCAATATGAATATTAAAGTTGAATGTAATATATTTTTCCAAATTTTTTTTTTCAAAATGTTTGTTTTATTTGAAGATTTTTTTTAGGAACATCTCAAATACAGTTAATTAAAAACAAAATGTAAAAATTGAAAGGTTATAAAATTCTTAAACACTCATCGCAAATTATAGCAAAAAGCATAGTTCGTCGATACTTTGGTTTTCAATTAACTGTTATACTTTTCAAATAACTTTCTATGTAAATATCTAATTAGAAGTAATCATTAAAACTGCATTGAAAAAGATATTACTATAGAATTTGCTATTATTAGTTTTTACTTACAGGACTATTACGCCTAGTTTAGACTAGTTACTTATTACAGCCTGCATTCACTTTGTTAAGTTTATGTAAATAAAATCAGTAAATTGCTAGTTGCTATAACAATGCTGAATTCATGTAATTAAGACTAATCCATCACTAGTTACCTTAAAAATTCCAAATTTCCCTAAGAACCGTTTTTCAAAAACTTCCCCGTCTATGACATCATATGCATTTTTCCCGATTTTACCTATGTTTTTCTTAAAGATATCCCATAAATCTCTAGTCTGCCACCCCTTTTCTATTTGTATTCGTGTCTGCCATATTACTCCTTGTGCCTCTTGGATCACTAAGTTGGCTGAATTTCTGAATTTCCTGTTGTCTGGGCTTGCTATTCCAATAAGTTGTTCCCCAGTTTTCCAGTCTAAGGTGTCTACAAGTATTGATAAATTTTTTGATTTTAGAAGTAGTTTTTCTAATGTTTTCCCACAATTTTTTTACCCGAGGACACCCAATAAACACGTGCTTTAGATCCTCTTCTACTTTTATGTTATTTTTCACGCAGTAGGTGCAGTAACTTGAGTTTTTTTTGTTAATTTGTGATCTACGTTTGTTTGTCATTAAAGTGTTATGAATTATATGTAAATGTGTATCTCGTGCTCTGGCTGACACATACGGCGTTTTTGTTTGTTCCAAGATTATTTTCCAAATTTTTTGTGATAGTAAAGGAAATTTTTCAGCCCAGGTTTGATACAATATTTTAACTTTATTTTCAAATTTTTGTGTAATCAATTCTGTGTATATGCTTTTTAATCGCACTTTTTCGTAGCTGATCCAATTTGACCCAATCATTACAAAACCTTGTGTGTATGTTAGATTGAAATCGATTTCCCCTTTCCTGATTTCTTTGTACCATGTTGGCGTTGCTATGTTTTGTATTGCGCGGATAGACTTGTTTTGTACTAGATCGTAAAAATAGTCAAAAGCATCCCACCAAGATTGCTTATTTCCCATGAGTCTCTTAATCAAGACCATTATACGTTGTGAACTTTGCTTGTATTCCAGTCTGGGCATACCTATACCTCCTTTTTCTTTTGGCAATCCTGCTTTGTCGGTGGATATTGGATTTCTATTTTGAATTGGGTACCATACATACTTTTCTATTTCTCGTTGCAGCTTTTTTATTGTCTTATCATTTAGTGATACGTACCATGTCGAATACCATAGTGGAGATAAATAATACGTGTTTAAAAGAGATACCCTCCCATAAGCTGATGCTACAGATCTTGGCCTGCTTTGTGCCAAGAACCGTAGTGTCTGCTCAAATTTTTCATGAGTATAATTGTTGTTTAATCCATTTTTAGTTAAAACTAAACCAAAAATTTCCAATTTTTCTTCAATGTACTTTTGCTGGCTCGTGTTGAATTGTCTTTTTTCTAGGCCATTTATCAGTAATATTTTAGTTTTGTCTGTCTTTAGGACTGCTCCAGCTGCCTTGTTATAGTTTTCATATACTTTAAATAAGTTTTCAATGCTCTTATTATTGGTGAGTGTAAAAGTTGTATCGTCAGCGTAGGCTATAACCTTTTTTTCGGTGACCCCAATTTTAATGCCCATTATGTCTTTTTGTTGCCTTATGCAGTTTAGAATTGTTTCGTTACATAGGACATATATTAGTGCCGACATGGGACACCCTTGTCTGATTCCTCTTTGTAGTAGAAACGGTGTAGTCACATGTCCATTCACTATTATAGAGCTTTTAACGCAATTTGGTTTGTAAATAAGATTTATGTAATTTCTGAAGTTTTCTCCAAATCCAAAATTTTCAAGAACTCGCTTCATGTATCCCCATTCTATTACATCAAAAGCTGACATTTGATCCATTGATAATATGAAACACTTTGTGTTTGTGTGGTTTGCGTATTGGACTATGCCTTCCAAGCTCAGAAGACTGTCTCTAATGTCCCTTCCCTTAACCCCACACGTTTGGTCCATATCCACAAGATATGGCATTACCTTACGTAGTCTTAACGTGAGCACTTTTGCCAAAATTTTATAATCTGTATTCAACAAACTCAGAGGCCTCCAGTTTTTTATTTCCTGTCGGCTACCTTTATCTTTATACAGTAGAGATATTATTCCCATGTACATAGTTTCTTCTAGTTGTCCAACTCTCAAAATTGCGGCAAATAATTTTTTTAGCCAAGGAATTATGTACTCTTCGTTTGCTTTATAAAATTCTATAGGTAGCCCATCATAGCCCGGTGATTTTCCCTTTTTGAAGCTTTCTATTGCTTCTTTAATTTCCTCCTCCGATATTTCTTGGTCTAGTTCTATCTTATGTTTTTGTGTAATGCGAAGTTTTGTTTTAGCCAGTATGTCAGTGGCTACATCATTTTTCGTGTGGGCACTACTAAATAATTTTTCGTAATGTCTGTTGAGCTCTCCCATTATTTCAGAATTTGTGTACAGTGTTTCCCCATTAGTTGTTAAAATTGAATATATGTACCGTTTTTCTGCTTCTTTCTTTTCCAGTGTTTTTGCCCTCATTAAGGTGTAGCAATCTGTTAAAGATTCATGTTTTTGTGCTTTTTTGAGTGTGAATTCAATTTCTTGCTTCTTTTTTTGATCTAATATATCATTAATGCGTTCGTATTCATTATCATTGTTTAGCATTTTTGCTGAGGACAAATCTTTTTCTAGCTTTAACTTATCTTCTTTTTCTTCTTTTGCTATTTTCTGACTAGCAAACCTTAACAACAGCTTGGTTTCGCTTTTAAAAATTCCCCAAAGATCCAAAATTTTTGAATCTACATCGGTTTGATGGAATTTGCTGTTATAATTATCTAGATGCTGCCATAAAGCAAAGTGTGCTACTGAATGTACTAGTACGTTTGTATTAAGCTTCCAATATGAAGGCCCTCGCTCTTCTATCCACAGTTTTTCAAGTACTTTGATTTTTAGGCAACTGTGATCTGAAATATGTACATCTATATATTCACACTGAACGCAGGCTGCTACATGCCTTTCGAACATATAAAATCTGTCTAATCTGCTTTTCGATTCTTTTGTCTCGAATGAGAAGCATTTCTTTTCTGGGAACTTTGATCTGAAAACATCCGTTATTTGTTTTTTCTGTAGAAAACTTTTCATTTCTTTATTTCCTGCTGTTGCTAGCCATTTGTTAGTTAAATTTTTACTTTGTTTATCTAATTCTATGCTTTCCACGTAGTTATAGTCACCTCCAATTATTATAATATTATTTGTAGTATACTTTTGAAATTTCTCTATAGCTTTTCCCAGAAAAGATATGCGTGCTTTTGGAGAAACTGGTGCATATACGTTGAATATAGTAACTTTTTTTAATCCTAGTAGGCCTGTTATTCCGAGTAATCTACCTTCAATTTCTTCACACTTCTTAAATGTTCCGGGCATATTTCTACTTATTAATACAGCAACGCCTTCACCTTTGCTTCTTGTACTACGGCTATAAAAAATTTTGAATTTATTTTGAAAAATTTCTTCAAAATTATTTAAAGCGTTATGTTTCCAAAGATTAGTTTCCTGTAAAAAAATGATACTTTCATTTTTGACTGTTACAAAAAGTTTTTCCATCTTTTGTTTTTGATTAATCCCATTTACATTTAAAGTGAGTAAAGTTATTAAACCAATCATACTGAATTATGCAACAAAAAAAAAAATTAACATAAAAAAATACAAAGGCTATTCCACTTTTTGCCTCACAAATTCTGGGCTGCTACCCCCATTTTCATACCGTCTTTTTCTTCCCCCGTCTTTCTCACAGGTGTTGTCCTGACTATTTTGTAGTAAATTGTCCCGGAGCAACGTCAACATGTCCCCCATAATATTTGACCCCGTCCACTGGTTAGGATCTGTAACCCGATCGTCGTTCAAGTCTCTTCCACAACCCCATAGTCTATCGGTCCTGACTGCCTCTGCCAGACGATACCCTTCCGTTTTCAATAGTTCATCGCGTGCTTCAGGCAATTGGAACTTGGCTCGAATACCATCCCACATTGCATCGTAGCGATCCTGTGTTAGCCACTCGATAGTAGCAGCCTTAGAGCCCCGGATTTGGTCACCGTATCGTTTAACCAAGCCGGGATCTTCTATGCTGAGAATGCATTGTTGATCTTCGATAGTTCCAACCATGGCTGCCTTGCGCCAAAAATAATATTGTTCTGTGTTTCTGAATAAAATTCCTCCAATTTTAAATGCGAGTGGATAGTGATTACTGAATATAAACTTTTTCGTAAAGAAAGGCAGAACGTTTGTTCCGTATTTCGATCTGAACAGTTTACGAGCGTCGGACATTTTTGTTTCCCAGTCAATTTTATCCTTAGCATCATTGGTGGCAGGAAAAGATTTTTCGTAAGCAAAATTTTCTGTAGCTGCTTGAGCCGGTTGTTCACCATCCACTTGTGTTTCCTTATTCAACACTTCATATTCTGCCACAGAAGTTGAAAGTTCTGTTTCGGATAAAGCAGTAACATCTTCTGCATCGGTAAGGCTAGGATTCCTTCGTGTACCAGTATAGCCCCCCAGATTTGTCAAATTCGCAGCGTTGGAGCTTCCAATATACGCCCCCTCAGGAGTTTCAGCCTCTTCAGCGCTTTGCCTATTTGCCGACCACTCCCAACGTCGTCGCCGTTGCCGTTTGAAAGCGCCTGGCGCCGGTTCCATCTCTTTACATTCAAAACCAAAGTGGCCTGGCTTGAAACATCTTCGGCACCATTTCCCCCAATTTGGATACCAAATTTGGGCTCTGTGAGAATATGGAAATCCCTGGGGTTTGTATGACGCGTATCCAGGTATTTTTTTATCAGAGTCTAGCTCGATGACCACTGATCGTCCCCCATCCTTGATAGTAGTACGCTGTCCAGATGATGTTTTATGATATGTCCATCTGTAATTTGAAATTACCGTCAGTCCCATTGATTTAAGCCATTCCGTCAAATACTCCTCCGTATCTAATATCGGCACGTCATAAATGTAGATAGTGCGCCTTTGTCGTGAAGCACGTACTAGCGACTGTGGTAGTTCCACTTGAGTTAAATAGTGTCCAAGTTTGAAGCCATTTGCCGCAAACTCATCTCGTATAGCTTTCGACTTGAAAATAGCTTTGAGTTTCCACTTGTTTTGTCTTCGAATTATTTCTGGTTGTTTGTTTTCTTCATATTTTTCGACTATTAGGTCGATGATTTTCGACAGGTTCCAATTCTGCATTTCTCGTGGCAAAACAATGTAGCCTGTGCAACTGAGGACACCCAGTCTTTGATTTTCAAGCATGTCAGTGAGCAGAGCTACCCCATCTTCAGAAGCATTTAAACCATTATTGTCCAAATTGTCACATTCCTCATGGACGTTACCTTCTAGGAATGCCGCTTGTGTTTCTGATTCAATATTTTCTATCATGTTTCTACCTTCATCTGGCGAATTTTCTTGATTCATAGTCACAATTCTTGTTTCCATATTATTTTCATTTTGCTCAACCGTTTTCTCCAAAGTCTGACTTCTTGTCCCGCATCCGTTTTCATTCATTTCATTCGAATAGTTCATTATAATTGAGCAATAAAATGTTCACAATAAGTTATGCTCATATTAACTGCGTATTAAATTCAGTTTGTCTCCAGAAATTTGTGCAATCATCGTACATCAAATAGCGCATAATAATCGATAATAGTCAGCATGCGCGCATCGAAGCCAAGCATAAATGGGTTAATGGGTTATCTGATTGGGCCCTGCAGAGTACCCAAATGAGTACGCCTAGTACCCAACTGGGTACCAGAGGTACCTAAATGAGTATATATGCCCCAGCATAATATGATTGGCTGCTGGGGGTACCCAACTGAGTACCCCGACGGCCGACCCAGACGGGTAGGTACCCAAATGGGTACCCCCGATCAGCCAATCAGATTGCAGCAGACTTTAGCGCCGCCTACGAGCAAGCTACTGTAATCCCACCTGCAGCAGTATACCTATGTGACGTTGCGGGTAATGCTGTCTTTAGATTTTTTAGCATTCTGCTGCCCAAAGACTTATTATAAGACATAAACAAAGTCTTGGTTAACTGATGGAGCTTACATAGTCAAAACTATTATACATTTTTTGAATAACCGCTGTACAAAATACTCATTTTTGTCTTTTTTCCTGTTGTGCCACAGCACAACAGGTCTTTAATTTTGATTCTGGCGTGTTAACACTAAACTGTGAAAGCATTGCGTCTGTCTGCGTGTTTAACATCAACTCATGGGTGTATGTGCATGTGTCACCAAGATTTACAGTGTATTCGTCGATTAATTCTGTGCAGCTTCCCTTAAGTTAATCCACTGTATTCTGCTATAAGACCGAAATGTCAGGTCGAAGATATTAAAAAAAAAACGCAGCCGGAGTGGAGTCGAACCACCAACCTTCCGTTTACGGATCGGACGCCCTACCAACTGAGCTAACCGGCCACATAGTTGATGCCAAGCGGATTCAACTAAAATGAAAAACGGAGCTGCTTGTCAGTCTGAACATAAAAAAAGAATTAGAGTTTAAATTTAATTGCAATAAAATTATATTCAAATCAATAATCTCATACGTTTATGCACCGTCGGTGCTTACCATTTACCACCGGTAACGAACTTATATTTAAGTAAAATTTTCGATATTTTTGTTTGAGTGAGTATATTTTTATTTGTGGGTTTACGTACGTTTTGACGGATAATTTTGTTGGCAGCCTCTTATATTTCCTGCGAAATGGTCATGAAAGAATGAATACCTACACTTCTCACTCATCAAAACAACTCGTTCCTACATTATTTGTTGTAAAAAATAAAAACTTCTTCAGGTCTTTGCATAAACAACTTATTGTAGGATAAAAACGCTTTGAACTTTTGCATACACATCTACAATAAGACAATTATGGTGAAAAGAACTAATGGTGTCATGGTGGCCATCAAGAGTACAGCGAGTAGTCGCACAAATCACGCCACCTGTTTCGTCTCAGGGCTCAGCAATTTTTGGTCCGTCTTTACTGTAGCGTACGTCAGGTTTAGCTTGAGACAATTTATTTCTGTCTAATCTACGAACCTGGTGTTATGTGGCTTCATCTAATCTTTATCCCATCCATTCAACTTTTCGTCTTTTTGCACAAAATTGTGATAGGTAAGTAAGGAAAAATTACTAATTACTAGAAAATATTGTTAGAAAATACTACTAGAAAATATTGTACTATTATACTGTACTACTAAATATTACTCTAGATACTCAATCAGTCCTCATAATTTGCTTTTTATTTAGTTCTTCTTTTGAAAACTTAAAGTCTAAGCTATCGCTCTAAATGGTTTCGTTACCCATATTCACTGGTTTTATTGGAGCAATTGCAAAATAAGGATCAGACAAGTAATAATGTGGATGGAATGAACTATTCTAAAATAAAATAATTGAGAAAACAACGCAACGAGTTTTATTACGAATGCAAGCTAAAACAGTGCCGAACATTGTCGTAAAACTTTTAATAATCAACGCGGCTCTTTTGTTTTTCTAACGACCAATTCGGATAGCCGTTCCGAAATTTTTAAGCCTATCAGATCCGAAGATTCGATCCACATCACTACAGACTACCTCGTAGGTGTTATCGACTGAGCAACTCATGACGCTACAGTGTCAATGATTTTCGTGTTTTTTACTAAAACTGGCCTCATAATAGAAAACTAAAGCGTGACGGACTAAAAGTTAAATATACTAGCTTGAGAACCTAAAAAGATTCTAGCATTTTTGTACTTTGAATAATATGAATCAGTGATTTTGACAATGTTATACGTCTTAGGTTGTGTGTTACAAATGTCAGTGTTGCGTTCTGTCTCATGCCCGGTTCACAATATCATTGTTTTTATTCCTGATTTATGTTTTGTCATTAAAAAAGCCCTAATGTACTACTTTTTGCATCAAACCAATTTGTTCATAAAAACAGTAGAAGATTTTGGCAATTTCTCACAGAAGCTGACTAAAGTCTGTCCTTGAGTCTTCAAGGAAAAGTTTAAACAGAGCTTTAAATCTCGTTCTTGTCCTCAAGGATTACTGCAATGGTAATGAGGACACAACTCTAGTCAGCTGACGTGACAAATTGACAGACTTTATATGAATTTTTCGCATTTTGAACCTATTTGCATTCAATTTTAGTTAATTTACGACCATTAAGCCCGGTTAATACTCGTTCTTGTCCTTGTCCCTATTGTTTTATCGTTAACCAATTCCTAGAATACTAACAGGCTAAAGGACCCAATTTATATGGAAAGAGAGTATTGTTGAAGTATAACTTGTATGCAAAAAATTAGACAAAACGCTTCTGTCCATGCTCAGTAATAAATACCAAACTTTATCTTTGTCTTGGTCTCATGAGGACAAGTATGAACCGGGCTTTAGCCGAACAGCTTTGTGTATAGAAACTGATAGGGACAAAAAAAAGGACGAGTACGCTCCAGACTTTATGGTTGATGATTTCTGGCGGACCCTAACAAACCGATTTCTCTCAACCGCTCAGCCATTTAAGACTGCCTCTTTATTATTATGTCTCTACTTAGTCCCATATTTTTGTTTCAGACCAACGATGCTGCTTTTTGCGATTGTTAGTTTGACAATTGTGTCCGAGTTAGTGGTGGCCTCTACGGTTCCAATTCAGCTGGAATTGGACAAAGCCATCCAGCCGAGCCTGCAGGAGGCGGCTAATTTGGAGCAGCAATTATCGACCCTAGCACGAACTAAGCTTAACGATTTAAAAATAGCAAACCCACAACTACTACAGCTAGATGTGCCTCCAGCTATTAAACAACGGCTGGAAACGATGGTTCAAAGAGCAAAACTAATGCTGCGAGATTTACAGAATCAGGATATAACAATCACTGGAGTTGCTTCGGGCTCACTGTCCCAATCACCGACTGGGGGTAAACAATTTCAAGGAGAGCTACAACTCAGTATTGAACAATGCGAGCGCGTTGCGTCAGCTCCTGAACCCAATAAGTGTCCTGAAGGATGGGTCCACGTATCTCCATTTTGCTACAAAAATACAAAAGAATACAGTACTTACTCAAAGGCACAAGAAATTTGCGCTAACTTGCCTGAAAAAGCACGCATTCCTATAATTAAAGACCCAGCTCATTTTGACGAACTTATGAACAGAAGAATTGAATTAGAAATGACATGGAGTTTCTGGATCGGTGCAAATGACATTGCCGTAGAGAATGAATTCCGCTGGGATGACGGGACACTGATGAACACATCCATACCATACTATACACATCCGCTATTTGTAACAGAACCGGATGATGCTTCAAGTACCGGATGCGTTGAATGTTCCGACTGCTTTCGCGCCGAAGCAGCTGCAGCATTTCAATGGCGAGACGACATCTGTGACCGCATAGATCCAGGCTGGCATGCAATGTGCCAAATTCCAGAACAAGGAGGGAACGAAGAAGAGCAAGACCCAGAAGCACCGACAGAAGAACTCAAAACTCAGTGCAAACAATTGCTTTTGTCAATCAGTATAACGGCGGATCTGGGACTTGGAACGAAAATCAGTGTTGACGCATCGGGTCTGGACAGTATAGCCAAACAACTTGCACAACGCACTGGTGACCCGCGACTAGCGGCCCTAGCAGCAAAAGGAAGCACTTTGACTATTCAATGCTCTCTGTCAGCATTTAAAACGCTTCAAGAATTAGCCGAATCGGGAAAACTAACAATAAATGTTAATGGTAGAGAAATAACCATTGAATGGGCTGATAAGAGATCACCCTCAATGAACGGCAAGAAATCCTGCAAAACAAAAAAGCAAATAGAACTGGCCGCGGATCAATGCCGGGCATACTTGCAGACAACTAATGCACCCCCTACCACAACAACAACTCCGAGCCGATGTCCGGAAGGTTGGGTTCACGTATCACCATTCTGCTACAAAAATACAAAGGAGTACAGCACCTACTCTAAAGCCAGAGAAATCTGTGCTAACTTGCCGGAACAAGCAACCCTGCCCATCATCAAGGACCCAGCACATTTTGATGAGCTAATGAAAAAACAAATGGAGTTGGAGCTGACTTGGAGTTTTTGGATAGGAACCAATGACATCGAGGTCGAACACGAGTTCCGTTGGGAAGATGGGACTCTATTGAATGCTACTATACCGTACACAACCCACCCGCTGTTTGTAACAGAGCCAGATGATGCATCAAGTACCGGTTGCACTGAATGTTCTGACTGTTTCCGGGCTGAAATGGCTGCTGGATTTTTGTGGCGCGACGACATCTGCGACCGCGTTGACCCCGGATGGTATGCCGTATGTCAAATTCCAGAACAGGGAGAAGCCAGCGGTGTTGATCAACAGAAGCCCACGATAAGTTTTAAAATTACAGTAGAATGCGAACAGCTTCTGGCAAAACTAGGTAAACTGGTCATTGAACTAGATCAAGAACTTGTGGACACTTTGAAAACACGCATGGGCTTGAAACAGCAACTGATCAGAATGACCCAAGACAAGACTATTGATGTTGAGCAAATCCTTGGTAACAAGTTACAGTTGAGCGGAGTTTCGCCGCAATCTATGGCTAAAATTAAAGCTCTCGCAGATCAGGGGGTGCCAATGTTAGTTGACAATAAAAAGATTCCAGTTAAATCAATTGTTGATGGTATACTTGGTGAAGAAGATGAAGATGAAGTGTGTGAAGAGGACTGTCCCAGCTCAAGTTCGGGCTCAAAAGAACTAACACGTAAAGACTGCGAAAAAATGCAAACTACTCAAGCTCCTCAAACAACAACAACTCCCTCACAGTGCCCTGATGGATGGGTACATGTAGCTCCCTACTGCTACAAAAATACAAAAGAATACAGTACATACTCAAGGGCAAAAGAAATATGTGCCAGTCTACCAGAACAAGCAACACTCCCTATTATTAAAGACCCAGCCCATTTTGATGAGCTAATGAAGAAGCAACTAGACTTGGAAATTACGTGGAGCTTTTGGATTGGTACTAACGATATAGCAGTTGAAGGTGACTTTGTTTGGGAAGATGGCACAAAGTTACAAGATTCAATACCTTACGGAACTCATCCTTTATTTGTTACGGAACCGGATGACTTGTCTAGCACGGGCTGTTCCGAGTGCGCAGATTGTTTCAGAGCTGAAATGGCGGCTGGCTTCTTATGGCGTGACGACATATGTGATCGAATTGATCCAGGTTGGCATGCAATGTGTCAAATTCCTGAGCAAAATGGTCAACAACCAAAACCAGAAAAGTCGTGCCCAATGGATGAAGATACAAGAAAACAATGCGAGCGTATAATGAACGACGAGTGTCCAACAGCGTCTGGGTCTGGGTCCAAAGAACTGACAGCTGAAGCCTGCGAAAATATCAGAACAACCCAGCCACCTTCAACCACTACACCTTCACGTTGTCCAGAAGGCTGGGTGCACGTGTCACCATACTGCTATAAAAACACAAAAGAATATAGTACGTACGACAAAGCCCGAGAAATTTGCGCAAACCTTCCAGAGCAAGCAACTTTGCCAATAATAAAAGATCCGGCTCATTTTGACGAGCTAATGAAAAAACAAATGGACTTGGAACTTACATGGAGCTTTTGGATAGGAACCAATGATGTTGCTGTCGAAAATGAATTTCGCTGGGAAGACGGAAGCTTGCTTAACGCCACCATACCATACTATACGCATCCGTTATTCGTAACAGAACCTGATGATGCGTCAAGTACTGGCTGCACTGAATGTTCCGACTGTTTTCGGGCTGAAATGGCCGCAGGCTTTTTGTGGCGTGACGATATTTGCGACCGTATAGACCCTGGTTGGTACGCTGTATGTCAAATTCCCGAACAAGAGCCGACGAAGCCAAAATCATGTCCCGTTGACAAGATACTCGAAGAGGAATGTGATCGCATTTTAGAAAAAAGCAGTGAGCAAAAATCGAAAGAAAAAAGTGAAAGTGGAGAGTCAAAAGAAAAAAGTAAAAGCAAGTCGAAAGAAAAAAGTAAAAACCTTAGAAAAGGTGAAGCAGTTGTTACCGTAACAACAACTACAAGCCTAGAAAAAATGACTGACCGCGAAATTGTAGTACTGAAACGAGAACTGATGAAAGAAACAAGAGAACGCCGTATA
This sequence comes from Trissonchulus sp. WLG1_4, assembly GCA_030248245.1. Classification (NCBI taxonomy): domain Eukaryota; kingdom Metazoa; phylum Nematoda; class Enoplea; order Enoplida; family Ironidae; genus Trissonchulus; species Trissonchulus sp. WLG1_4. The sequence goes on from JASANF010006507.1 coordinate 13,579, forward strand.
CGAGTTGAAAGGACATCTGATAAAACAATAGAGATAACCACCACTGAGGAAGCAGCCGAAAAAATAAAAAAAGCAATTGAGGAAGAAAAGGTTGAAATAATCGCCGATGGGCAAAAGTGTCAAGTCCAAGACGTTAACAAGGAAACATCCGAGGACCAGAAAAGCGATCAAGAAACTGCAGAAGAAAAAAGCAGCGGAGACAAATCAAAGAAGTCAAAAGAAAAAAGCGATGAAAAGGATAAAAGCAAATCAAGCCATAAAAGTGACAAAACAAAGGACAAGAGCAAAAAGACGAAAAGTAAGGACAGCGAGAAAACGAAAAGTTCAGAGGACAAGACTGATGAGGACAATAATGACGATAATGAAAAAAGTAAAAAGAGTAACAAGTCTGATAAGTCAAAAGATAAGAGTGAGAAGAGTGAAAAATCAGAAGGCAAAAGTAAAAAAAGTAAAAATTCTAAAGACAGCAGCAAGAAAAGTGACAAGTCTGAAAACAAAAGCAAGGATAGCAAAGAGTCTGACGAGAAAAGTGAGAAGAGTGCAAAGTCAGAAAAAAGCAAGAAAAGTGAGAAATCAGAAAAGAGCAAGAAAAGCGAAAAATCTGAAGACAAAAGCAAGGATAGCGAAGAGTCTGACGAGAAAAGTGAGAAGAGTGCAAAGTCAGAAAAAAGCAAGAAAAGTGAGAAATCTGACGACAACAGTGAAAAAACTAAGGAGCAAAGTAATGACCAAGAAAACGAAGAAAAGGAAGAAAAAAACGAAAAAAAGCAAACCCAACGAACACAAACAAAGAAAAAAATGGATGCTCAGTCAAGAGTTTTCAATGCCGTTGGCGGCTGCATTAGTCTTGACGATGTGGTCACCACTCCTAACGGCAAAGTGAAACTGGAAAACATAAAAGTTGGCGACGAAGTAATGGTGACGGATGGTTTTGGAACCACAGCTTTCGAACCAATCACATGGCTTCTGCATTTCCACAAACAAGCCGACACGGAGTTTGTTCAAATCACTCTGCAGAATCGATCTATCCATCTGACGCCCTACCATCTGATTCCACTGATGAAATGCGACGACGACCTCGAGCAGATGACTTCGAATCTGTTCCACAGCCGAGCTCAGTTTGCCGGGCGCGTCCAGGTCGGCGACTGCTTGCTGTCCCTGGACTCCGGGACTGCTAGACTGGAAGAAATCACCCAAGTCAAACTGCTGAGCAAACCGGGCTACATCGCACCGCTGACGAGGGCGGGGACCATCGTGATCAACGACGTCGCCGTGTCCTGCTACACTGGCTTCGAAAACCATCGTCTGCAGCACAGCATTTTTCGAACTCTGGCTTACCTGAAGGGATTCCTTTATGACACTGACACCACGGCGTCAACCGACGCTACAATTGAGCTTACATGGCCGCTAAAATTTCTGGCCACCGCTAAAGACTTTTACAGCCACGTCGGAGAGCTATTGTCAGGATAACTTATTTCAATTCACGAAATTACTCGACTATTGCGATATTCACATTATCACTTCTATTTCCAATAATTAATCATATTTTGCTTCCATTTACGGGTTTCTGTGCCGCTTTTATTGCCATCAGGAATTACGACAACAATATTTTATCCCTATTAAATTGGAAAATCATAATGTCTGCAATTTGAAGAAATTTTAAAAGGAAAACAACAAAGTTTATACGTTTTTGAAGGAAGAGTTACAAAAATTGCCATCTTGTTCTATATTTTGTGAAACAAAACGTTGCACCCACATCGTTGCAAAATCATATACCTATAACTTATAAGTGTTAATCAAGCTTTAATTTAATTTAATTCAAGCATCTTGTTAGTTTTTACTTTCTAAGTTATAACCAAGTTTTAATCTAAAAAATAACATGGCCAGCGTTGTTTACTTTTTATCCTGAAAGCGAACAAATAGTATTAAGACCTAAGTATGTATGAGCAACGACTGTTTCAATCATTTGTTATTTCACAATGTTTGTACGTAAGATCCGGTTCCCACTAGGCAAAAACTGAAACAATAAACCTGAAATGAGGTTTTTTTGGAACTGACAAATTTATACTACAAAGATAAGAAGAATCAATATGTGCTTATATTACCAATTACTGATCGAGTGTTTTGTTTCGTATTTTCACGAATTTGGTGTTTCATATTCTTACCTCCATTTCATTATTTATTATTTCTGCCTAGTGGAACCGGGCCTTAATCATGTGTTTTTAACTGATATAACTTTAATATATGTTACATCTGACAAAAAAATTTGGCTTAAAAACTACACTTCCTAAATATTTATTAATTTCCAGGATACGTATACCGTATATAGTAAATTTTAGCATGTAATAATGATTTAAAAATTCTGTGTTTTTTGGAAACGAGAGTTTTAATCGTGAAGTGCTTTACTTAATAGTAATTACCTTTAATAACACCTATACATCAACCAGTTATACTTTTGATATTTTATCAGTCGAGGCTGCACGAAATTTCGCAATTCCTAAAATTAAATGGATTGAATTAAAATATAGACTGCTACTGATTCAAAGTTCAAGTTTACGCACTAAATTTTATCAATAAATATATGGAATGGTCATAAATACGTTTCACGGTAAATTCTATGCAGCTTCGCAAAGGTTGTAGCAAAACAACTTTTGATCAAACCCGTTTAATCCGTTTTAGGAATAGAACTTTATCTGTGAGTATCGTATTTTGATGCATCGAGAATCGATTGTATTAATTTTTGTTATTATGAACAGTGTTATTAGAAATCAGCGACTTAACCGTAGAAAATAGAAATAAATCGTGTTTTATTCAACCTTGTAAATAAAACTATGTACATACGAAAAATGTAAATTTTTAACTAAGTCTGACCACAAATGCTGCACTATGAGACAAAACAAGTGGCGTGATTTTTGTGACTAGCTGCTGTACTCGCGATACTAACACTGCGTTCGTTTTATAATGAAATCGCGTGTGTCTTTTTGTCTCAGGGTTCAGCATTTATGGTCAGGCTTTAAGATTGCAACGAGTACTTGTCACCCCTAATTGGCAAAATTTTTGAAAAGTTAGCGACGCAACCCTCCTCCTTCATCAGTGAATGTCTTTAGCGCTATAATAGGTACATATATAGCCTATATGCTCTTATTATATATTAAGACCCTGAAAATTGTTTGCTAAATTTAAAGCTGGATTGCACTAATTTGGTTTAAACTTTAAACCATGGATTTTAAACTGTACATGGCATAGATCTAAAACTATTTCATTACTGTCATATTGCAATTTTTTCTGCAAAACCAACATGAACCGCGTTGGTGCAAATTTTAAAATCCGCTGGCTTTTTACGCAAAATTGTCTAGAAAAAATTCGGAAGTTTTGTCAACGTTATGAACAGTTGCACTAAATTATGCAATTCGACGTGCAAGCGTCAAAAAACGTCAGCAATAAATTCAAACCTGAAAGTTTAAAAAAATTCATAAACTAACCAAAGAAAAAATTGCATACCTATTTAAAATTACAATTTAGGTAATCTGTCAAAAAGATTGATAGTACCACTGCGAAATTATTATTACCTACCTACGTGGTTTGTAAACTTTCCCGTTCAAACCGCTATTGTAAAAATGCTTGAAAAAAATTTACTAAAACAAGCAAAACAATAAAGTTGCAAACAACTTTTTAAAATGCATAACTTTCGTTTATTAGTAAACAACAGTACTACCAAACCGTGTCTGCAGTGCATTATGATAAAAAAATAGGTGCTATGTCATGAGGTAAATCCTCCTTTATCCGGTACGTGCTCTACTGATCCGGGATAAAACGTAAAAAAAGTGCTCTGTATTTTCATTCGTGCTTGATCCTGAGTCCTTTTGACGAATGGTTTGATTTAACACTTTGACAGCGGCAGATTAAGAAGGGTTGATTCATGCTTACAGTCGTATATAGTCTATTCAGTAAAATTACGAAACAATCAATACAATAATAGCGGATAAGATCAGTATGTGTACTCTTGATGGAACTTTGACCGTTAAATCGAGTAAAATACTGGGGCCCATAATTACAATGACAGTTTGAAAAAAAAATATAACTAAAATCTAACGTCGGCTTCTTTTTGTTTAACAATAAGGCTCTATGTAATTTTTTAATAAGGTTATGATAATTAAAAATAGCATAAACTTTGAAAAAACAAACTTAAATTTAACACCAACTTTAAATTTTTAAAACTTAAACATTTAAACTTTTCTTAAAATTAAATTTTAAATTCTGTGCTCAAACTATATTTTTTTACAATCATCGCTTTCTGATGACGTCGATTCATGTGCAATTTGCGTGCAGCAAGTCAATGTTTATCTCAGTTCGGATACAAAAAAACTGTCACTTTTGTAATTATTGCGATACATCACGTTTCTGAAAAAGTTATCCACTGCCGGATGTGACTTTTTACATTAAACTGACAGGGCTACTGTAAATGTACGTATTAGGCATTGAAATATGTAAATAATAGATGCAAGATATTTGCAATATTAAAGACAAACAAGCCCAATTTTCGGCAAAAACATTCAGTAAGCATTAAGTTGTAATTTTTAAGTATGTACATTGGCCAGAGGCCATCGTAAACCTGTTGGGCAACTCATGTCTAATTTTTAATGCATAAAACCAAAAACCAATATCAGCATATTAGACTGCAAAACCTTTTTCGTTTCACCGGCATTACGTCGTTAAGATTTTATCAGTAAATTGTCCAAAACTATGCTGTAGATATGCACCTTATGGAATAACTTTTAGTACACTGTCCATGTATTGCACGTCTACCTAAGCGAACGGACCCAAAATGACGTTAATACATCCACGCGGTATAGAAGCCCACAAAAAAAAAAAAAAAAAAAAAAAAAAAAAAAAAAAAAAATAAAAAAAAAAAAAAAAAAAATTATAAAAAAAATTAGTGATTTTTCCGACAACAAACAATTGCAGTTTGCACCATGTAGTTCATGCATATCGTAATATGTATAAGCTTTGAAGAATGAGATCACTGCTTTGATTCCTAGTGCATCATTCTTTTTTTATTTATTTTTGTATTTTCGCCTACCATGCTTGAACATTTAATGTAAGAAGACAAGTGAAAATACAAGGCATTTGGTAGTGACAGATGCAAATGTACGGTAGAAGACGTGTAAAACATACTCCGCACATGAGCACTTTAACGTTAGCAGCCCGCTACGATTTCAAAATCAAAATTAAAGACCTGTTGGGCTGTGGCCCAACAGGAAAAACGTAAAGAACGATAAAATTTGAGTTGCAAACTTTCGAAAATCAACATCAAAAAAACTTTTAAAAAAGCCAGATTAATTTATATAACGGATTAGCTTCAAACTTATTCGACTGATCAAATCAAAATCAAATCAAACTTGTAACACACCAAATAATTGAAAGCAGGCTGATTATTAAGGTTAAGTTGGGGCTTATTCCATTACCGGATTAAAGGGTTTAAACGGTACAAAAATAATGCTAAAAATGCCATTCCAAAACATTCGCATTAAACGGTTTTGAAATGTAGCGCGTAGCTGTTTAATCAGACTAGACAGACTTAACTACAGATGTTAAGCGCGCATTTTAAATCTGTTTAGTACAGTATAGAACGGGTTAAGACAAAAATTAGGTCGCTGATTTATTTAACTCGTTTAGTCCGACCTTTCTTTCTTAAACTCGGACTAAAATAAGTACTGTCCGTTTAAACTGGTAAAGCAATGGGCCCTTGGACTGTCTAAAAGCGCGCTAGGGGCCTTATCCAAAATTGGATTTAACGGATTATATTTAAATTAGTTTTGCTAACAGCGCAGCACAAAATGAAAATAGCCGGCTGAAATTTTGCTCCACATGGCTCACATACAGTACTTCGGTGAGTGCCAAGTTTCAATAAATTACGTTTAACTGATAGTGATGCTGCGTTATTAACGAAATAAAGTTAAATCTATTCCGATAAATCCAATTTTGGATAAGACCCTAAGACTAAAACATTATCACATGAGCCAATACGTTTTAATGAAAAGCTAAACGTTTAGAATAAATAAATTTCATCAGCTATTTCCAATCGGAAACGCAAAAATAATATCAGCTACGTGTAAACCTCCGTCGGGCCTCAGGGCCGGAAAACTCATCTCTACATCCGGGTTCTAGAGTCTGGACACGAGTAGTATATAGGGGACAGGATGTGCTCCTTTGGGAGTCAAAAAATGGGGAGCAACCCTCCCCCCCCTCCTCCCCCCCCCCCTCCCCCCACAAACCAGTTTAAACCGGTTTGGGGGTGGGGGGGGGGGGGAATTTGCTCCCCATTTTTGGACGCTTTACGAAAACCGGTTTAAACTGGTTTGTGGGGGGGGGGGAATTTGCTCCCCATTTTTGGACGCTTTACGAAAACCGGTTTAAACTGGTTTGTGGGGGGGGGGGGAATTTGCTCCCGCTTTTGGGACACTTTGTTTCTCGGCTAATACTTGGCCAAATCACTTGATCTCGGTGTCTATACCCATGTAATCGACCATGCCCAGTTCAATGACACTGGTCCCGAGGTCATATCTCGCGACCTATGACCCGCGACTGATTGGTCGATTGTCTAACTTTGCTTATACGTGTCCGATTTACCTAATTTTGGTGTCTATACCCATGTAATCGACCATGCCCAGTTCAATGACACTGGTCCCGAGGTCATATCTCGCGACCTATGACCCGCGACTGATTGGTCGATTGTCTAACTTTGCTTATACGTGTCCGATTTACCTAATTTTGGTGTCTATACCCATGTAATCGACCATGCCCAGTTCAATGACACTGGTCCCGAGGTCATATCTCGCGACCTATGACCCGCGACTGATTGGTCGATTGTCTAACTTTGCTTATACGTGTCCGATTTACCTAATTTTGGTGTCTATACCCATGTAATCGACCATGCCCAGTTCAATGACACTGGTCCCGAGGTCATATCTCGCGACCTATGACCCGCGACTGATTGGTCGATTGTCTAACTTTGCTTATACGTGTCCGATTTACCTAATTTTGGTGTCTATACCCATGTAATCGACCATGCCCAGTTCAATGACACTGGTCCCGAGGTCATATCTCGCGACCTATGACCCGCGACTGATTGGTCGATTGTCTAACTTTGCTTATACGTGTCCGATTTACCTAATTTTGGTGTCTATACCATGTAATCGACCATGCCCAGTTCAATGACACTGGTCCCGAGGTCATATCTCGCGACCTATGACCCGCGGCTGATTGGTCGATTGTCTAACTTTGCTTATACGTGTCTGATTTGCCTAATTTTGGTGTCTATACCTATGTTATCGACCATGCCCAGTTCAATGGCGCTGGTCAGGAGGTCCTATCTCGCCACCTATGGTCGATGAGTGACCTGTCTACTACCTAACTTTGCTTATGTGTCCGATCTACCTAATCTTAGTGTTTATACCTACGAAATCCGCTAGGCCAAGTTCACTGGTACTAGCTTCTATGTCATGTCGTGATAAGCTACCTACAAGTAAGTACTCACTACCTAAATATTTTGAGTGTAAAAACAAATTTTAAAACTTTTTTACTCAATGTTCAAAATATCAAAATTCAATAAAATAACAAAAAACAATAACAAAGGAGCGAAGGAAATCCGCTCCTTTGACACGACAAAAGGTGGTAATTAATAGTTTTTCGAAAAACTATTAATTACCACCTTTTGTCGTGCCAAGATGGCGGATTTCCTCCGCTCCATCTCAGGGTCCACAGGGACCGCTAGCCACGTCCGCGGCCCAATTTTCGGGAAACCGCTGACATCGACATCGGACCCGTCATCTGAACTGAGGGGTTCGATGTCGATGTCAACGGCCGATTCTTCCAATAATTGAGCCGCGGACGTGGTGTGGTGGTGAGGGCAGTGGTGTTTTCTCCCCCGTCTGTGCCGGGTGCCCCTCCGTCGTGGAGTTGTCGCGGGCCCGGCGGTGGTTGTGTCGTCCTTGGTTGATCTGAAATTAAAAGAGACAGGGATAACTATTTAACTCCACTATATGTTTACATGAATGTACACCCCCCCAATTTGAATTTTTGAATTTCGTAACATGTATACGTGTATGCCCCCCCCCAAATTCAACAAACGTTACATTTACACATGCATGCCCCCAACCCCCAATCTGTGACGAGCAGGTGTTTATTTCATGTGACTAGTGCGTAATTTATCGGTATTGTTTTAACTGCA
>JASANF010006508.1:0-10576 GCA_030248245.1 Trissonchulus sp. WLG1_4
GTGTCCCTCCATGCCCAGATTTGGCAAACTCTGCACAATCCAAGTAAAAAGACCTGTTGCGCTGTGGCGCAACAGGTGAAAGAATCTATTGTGTGCGTGAATAAACAAGCACGTATATAAATGGACTGAGTTTTCGAATGTTCCCACAACTGAACTGAATACTTGATTTTCAGTTATGCTTCAAAACTGAAAATCGACAGCAGTTTTAACGCAAAACTGAAAATTATTTTCAGTTATTCCATGTAACTGAAAATAATGTCAGTTAACTGATTCCAATCAGTTTATTACGACCGAGGCAGTTTAGTTACAGTTAAGTTAACTGCTTCTGAGAATGGCGCAGTTAAGTTATCAGTTTTTAACTGCTTTAAAAAATCAGAGCAGTTAAGTTATCAGTTATTATCAGTTAACTGTAACTGCTTAACTGTAACTGAAAATGAATCAGTTAGCAGTTAACTGAAAACATCCGTAGGAATGGTACCCAGTGAAGTTTACGAGGAGAGGGTTGTGAAGTATGCCAACGCGGTTGAAGGTATATACTTAAAGGGTCTTGAACGACAGCTCAGCATTAGCTCAGTAGTAGCTCAAGTAGTAGAACTGATCTGTAAATCCCGAGATAGGTGGTTTGAACCCCACCTGGGCCTGTCAGCGTCCTCCTTTCTTTATTGTTCTTGACAGGTCCACTGCCACCATCAAGCTGACATAAGCGTAAAGCCCGGTTCATACTTGTCCTTGTCCTTGTACTTATCGTTTTGTCCCTAAGCGATTGCAGAAAAACTGCACAATCGAATATGCCCATTTTTTGCATGGTGATAGTTGAAGTCACTTCTAGACAGCATGGAAATAATTAGCTCAAACGCATTCGTCAATTTTTCATAGCAGCTGACCGAAATTTGTCCTTGTTCCTGTCCCTGTGTCGTTAAGGACAAGTATGAAACGGGTTTTATACGTACTCAATTCGACAGTTTGCTATGTATTAGTCGCGCGCACGGATATTATCCGGCTTGATTGACAGGCATCTGAATTTTTTGCACCTGCTTGTATCTCAATGTAATTTCTATGTACCTTAATTAAGTCTTAAATTGTGAGCAATTGGTGATATTTCAGGCTACGCCACTCTGCAGAGCACCATCACGCGCCACAAAGAGGGGGCCACCTTTTTCAGAGTCCACTTCCAACTGCGCACCGAATACACCGACGGATTGCTGTTTTTCGTGTTCGGCCTGCCGCACGACTTTCTGCTGGCACAAATCCTTGGCGGGGAAATATATTTTCTGATGGGTCACGAAGACAGAATCAACTACGTCGTTCTGGAGGCCTCCAAAATGCACGCTCCAGTCTGTGATGGCGACTGGCATGATCTAGAATTTCAGTACGTATCACCTTAGTTTAACGGTTGAACGCGCATACGGCTTAAAGTATAAATAAAAAATTGTGGAGTAATTTTTCAGAGCTAAAGGGTTGATTCAGGCTTACAGTCGTATGTCCGGTCAGCATGTAACACTATGAAAAATTTACACCCAGCATAATGTTTAAGATCCGATTGTGGCGTGATAATGAATAAATTGACCCTCACATAACATTGTTCACACTTCTGTAACGCTCTTTCTTCAATACCATCAACTGAAGTACCTAGGGGTGATAACTGTAATACGTAAACAACAAGCTAAGTTTTTGGCAAAAGCATTCAGTAAGCATAAGATGCTAGAATCAAAATTAAAGACCTGTTGAGCTGTGGAACAACAGGAAAAGGGGATGGTAAGCTTAAATGTATCCTCGTCGCAAAATCTATCCTGATGGTGTTTTCAGACAAGACGGTGAGGAACTGCTGGTGGTGTACGACAACCGTGCGAACGTGAAGGGCGGGTCGCGGCTGATGGAGTACCAGTTCACGCTGGACTCGCAGTTCTACCTCGGCGGTCTGGACGACGACGTGCAATTCTTCGCGCTCGATCGCCACGCAAACATTCGCGCCATGATGCTGCCCGGTCAGATTACATTACGTCCACCACCCGCTCTGACAGTTGCTAACATTATATAGTGTCACCAAGAATACATAACAGTGTCTCACTCTATATATAAGATACATAATAGGGTCTCACTCTATAAATCTTAAAAAGAAGATTTTCTTCTATGTAGAGTGAGATAATGTCATCATGGTGCCACTAATCTTTAAAAAAAACAGCCTGAAATAAGGCAGTGGCCGGCCAAGCTGCTACTATGCAGAGACGTAACTCCACAGTAATTCTTGGTACCCTTTCAGACGATATCCCGATTCCTTAGACCCTATTGATAGTTTTGTTGTGTGTTGTAGGCTTCGGCGGCTGCATGAAGGACTTGTCGGTGAACGACCGTACGGTGGTGATCGTGGAGAGTCTGGTGCACCTGAGCAACGTGAACCTGGACGGCTGTCCGGCCAAGGAGAACCACACCCAGCACTGCAGCAGCCCGGACGTGGTCAGCGTATACCAAGGAGACCAGCTGCAGCACATCGACACCGAGCTACACCCATTTACTGGTCAGTGCACTTAGCACTAAAGTCTGACAAAAAATAGTTGCGTCACTTGGAAAAACGAACATGCGATTTCGTTACGAAAAGAATAGATTTTGATTATCAAGAGCACAGCAAATAGTCGCAGAAGTCATGCCTTTCGGTCGTCTGTAGCTAATATTCCTTTGATACGACAAGAGATCACGAGAATCTTCATAGGCTAAGCCTAAACTAAACGCCTATTCCTTTACCGGATTAAACGGACTGGACTTATTTTAGTCCGAGGTTTTGGAATGACAAGTCGGACTAAACGGACTAAACGGTTTAGAAGAAGTCTGCGGCTTAATTTTAGTCCGAACCTATTCCTAAACTACCACTGGACTAAACGGATTTAACATGCGCGCGTAACATTAGCGTGCATAGTTAAGTCCGTTTAGTCCGACTAAAAAGCAGCGCACTAAAAGTTAAGTCCGTTTAATCCGGAGGTTTTGGAATGGCATTTTTGAGCATAATTTTTAAACCGTTTAGTCCGATTATAGTTAACCCTTTAATCCGGTAAAGGAATAGGCCCAGACTAGCAAGAGTTTGCCTGCTTCATAGAGCCACCGAAATACGCTCCGATATCAGGTGTGACAAAAGTGTGTTCGTTCATTGACTTCGTCCATAGACGGTGACTGCAGCAACAGTTAATTCTGATCGGTACTGTACAAACTGCACCCCACACCCTGCCAATGCTTCTTACAGCAGGTACATTTCAGAATCAACCAACATGCTGTAGAGTTTACCTTCGTTTTTAATTTCAGAATATGTCTACCGTGTGGGGGCGTACAACTACTACGGCAGTGGCTACAGCGCTTGGGAGACGGGCCGCACCAGACCAGGACGTAAGGGTTGCCAATTTGTGATTTTATGGTCTTCAATTAGTCTATGCTTTGTGTTCCTGAGAGATTATTCAGGCACAAAAGCAGTGAAGTTGGAACCTGAAAACACCTAAAACATTCATTGGCCATTTCCATTTGACGTTGGTCAAGTAATTTTGTTGTTTTTTTTATTTATTAGTATGCAAGAGAGACAGATATTAATCACGCCAAAATTGAGGAACCAATCAGAGGATGCCAAAGATATAGCCTAAAGTGGGTGAAATTGTTTCTTTTTTCCAAATTTTGCAAAGTTAGGGTATTGTTAGCAGGCAGGCATTACTATAGTTTTGCCAGAGAAGCTTTTCACAATTTAGACCTTGTTACATAAATCACCCTATTTCAGCCCCCAAAGGTATTCGTGGACCGTATAATGTCAAAGTGGAGGGATCGCGGACTATTTCGGCAGAGTTTTATGCCCCCAGCTTCCACACCGGACCAATCCGGTATCACGCCCTGGTCGCACGTGACACCAAACGAGCCAATGAAACCATCGTCCAGAAATATTACTACCTGGAAATGTTAAAAGGTTGTTATTACTTCCTAGAGTCTTGAAAGTTTGTACGAACAACAGCCATTAAAGTTTTTCGCTGAGTTTTTGTTTACTGAGCTTTTGGTGACAGTGTTTTTGCAACTTTTGCTAACTAAGAATAGCGATAAAATGAAACAGGATCAGTCCAACAAACAGTCGGTTGTCTATTATGTTTGCAGCCACATTTTCACTTCATTCTTCTATATAGAGTGAGACACTATTATGTATTCTTGGTACCCGTAAAGTACGAAGCGACTATGCGTCTGTACTGTTAGCTGGAATTTAATTGAATTTATGATTTCAGTGAACATGAGTGGACTTCGGCCGTTTTCGAGCTACAACCTGAGCTTTATGGCCGCCACCGAGGGAGGGCAGAGTTTCAGCACTGGAGCGAACGGGACCGTGCTTTTCACCACTCTGCCTGATTGTGAGTAGGGTAAACTCGTGCATAGTTAACACTTTTAGAGACTTTTTCAAAATAGCTCGCGTTTTCATGCTGCAACTGCATGTGAAGTTAACATTAGTGGATAGAGAATTTTCTTGGCTTTCAGATGGTTGTAAAATCATGTTCAACAGTTTTGTTTAACTTTTTAACAACAGTAAAATGTAAACTGATTCAATTATATGCAGCTCGGACATACCTAGTTGTCACTAGACTCGGCCTAAGTTGACACTACTGCGTTGTTATCTTCGCTGTTAAACTTTGCTGAAAAAATAAAAGATTATACACCGTAAATAGTTCAGAGTATGATTTTAGATATTAAAATATTGACTAAACACCAAAAAATGAACTTATGAGCTGTCATTACAGCAAAATTTTAGCATGAAACTGCATCTCGAAAAAACCTATCAAAAGCTGTTAAACTACTATTTTACAATAAGTAACCGTCAACATGAAACCGTACTCAATCCTTTCGTGATGGATATTCAATAATTCGTAGAGAAATGCATAACAAACGCTAAAATAGGGTAAAACGTATCATCACCGCCAAGAGCAATAGGCAAATGTGTGCTCTTGGTGTAAACCCCAGATTATTTCGTAAACTTATATTATGCTTGAGCGCAGTTACTGAAAACGTCGCAAATTGTATTTATGATTTGAAAGTAATTGAAACGAATCTATGCTTCGAAACTATTATTGAATAGCTACAAATCATTATGAGTGCATTACCACAGCAGGAGCATTACGAGCGCACATGCTCTTGATAGGCCTCAAGTGTCGACATAAGCCGAGTGAAGTGTCCATTATGGCCGAGTAAACTAGAACTCTAGCTAAATTTGAAAAATTGTAAAATGTAAGCGAGAAGTTGTAAGGAAATAAACAATTTCTGACGGAATCGTTATCTACGATAACAGAGCTATCCATTCATATATAGATTATGCCATAAATGGTACAATTAAAGTCACAACTTGCATCTGAAAATCTTAAGTTTTTTGTGAATTTGCTTAGTTTTTTCTGGGTGCGCTCGAGTGACAATACTAAAGCGTCAAGTTCATAATTTTGCTTACAAGTTATATCCATAACTTATAGACCGTTTGAAAGCCAAGATCATGAACTTTCACGTGATACTAAAATTATCACTGAAAACTTTTGCTGTCTCAAGTTATGCATCCAAAAGCTTAGCAGTGGCAGCTATACCCGAGTGTCAACAATGTACGAGTTTACCCTAAACACAGGGACAGTACTTGTTCTTAAGGACACAAGGACAGGAACAGGGACAACTTTTGGTCAGACTAGCGAGTACAATATGCAAATGACTCAATGAGCACAACAGGTGCTGCATTTGATAAGGCATAAACTAATTTAGCAAATGAGCAGCGTCGTATTTACTTTACATACAGTAACCCTAAAGAAATAAACTGGCTAATAATTAATCAATAATTAATCACAGCTAAATTATCTATTAAACATAAAGTTGGTTAGATTATTTGATTTTACTTATCATTGGCGTGCATAGTCAGTTTTGCTTTGTCTATCTAAAAAACAGCGCTCCATAATTTAAGTCCAATTCATCTAAAAGTGTTGAAGGGTAATTTAAGCATTATTTTTTAACAATTTAATTGGACTAAAATTAACTCGTTTAGTCCGGTAAGGGATTAGTTTAGTTTAGACTAGCTAAACCACTGTTGGTTTTTGAGCACAAGTGTTTTTGGCAGTGCCCTCTGGCCTGGCCCCCCCTGAGGTGATCAGCACGCCGGCCACTCTGCGCGTTTACTGGTCGCCCCCCGCCGAAGCCAACGGCCAGATCACGGGCTATATGCTGCAAGTGGACGGCAAGAAAATAAACACTAGCTTGGAAACCACCAGAACCATTGACGGACTTACGGTAATCACACAATTCTGTGTTCTTAAGGTGGCGCTCTGAATAACCAACTTTGAGTGATGAAGTTTTTGAATGGATAGAACTGTGGAGTGTTGAGTATCCGTAAGAGTGTGAATAACCAGTTAGTATTTACTTAGTTACTTGTGAACTAAATATATACTTGTGAACACAGTAGAATATGAATAGGTATGAAGATGAACGTGCCCGCTTTTATATATAATCAAGGTTACTTTTTTGCTCTTGGCCTTGGCTAGCGGTCAGGTTCTTTGTTGAATGCCTGGTACTAACAAATTCAGTCACATGGTGTACAATGCAAAAATTCTAAATTTTTAAAGTTTTTGTCGGATGATACGCCTATTTTGTCTCAGGGTCCAGCACTTTTTGGTCAGACTTTAATTGGTATGTCCATGCTGCACTGGTTTCAGCCAAACCACCCGTACAGTCTGCGAGTTTCGGTGTGCAACGTGGTGGGCTGTGTGAGCAGTGAGACGATGGTGGTGAAGACGGCCGAAGTCCCGCCGGACTATGTGGCGCCCCCCAGGCTCACCGTCACGGGCAGCCAGAGCATACTCGTCCAGTGGGACCCCCCGCTCGAGCTGCAGGGAGAACTGCAACGGTTAGTCGGACTAGCTCTGGACTGGACTGCACTGCTAAAGTATACAGGCATAAATGACAAAACGCTTATGCAAGTGGGTAGGTCTTTATCTTGTTAATTGAGTTTTTACGCGGCGGCCTCAGCCGCCGCGTATATACTATAATGCAAAAGGAATCTTAACACGTATCTCCTATCATAGTGTAAAGTTACACTGTATTATTCGGCAGGTCACAAAATTGCATTATTTGTGTGGGTGTGTGTACTCATGCTGTGTGATAATCTAGGCTTCATCGTTCAACAGCTTGTGTGTTGTATATGCGATTATATATATATCAGGCTGCTAGTGCTGTGTGTGTGTGTGTACAGGCAGAAAATTCTATTATGCAGCGGGCCTCTCACTGTAACACTGTTGTAAGAAAGGAAACCTGTCGCAACAATGTTGCATAGATTGTTTTTTATCAGCATGTTCGAATTTACAAGTTTTTTACGCGGCGACCTCAGCCGCCGCGTATATACTATAATGCAAAAGGAATCTTAACACGTATCTCCTATCATAGTGTAAAGTTACACTGTATTATTCGGCAGGTCACAAAATTGCATTATTTGTGTGGGTGTGTGTACTCATGCTGTGTGATAATCTAGGCTTCATCGTTCAGCAGCTTGTGTGTTGTATATGCGATTATATATATCAGGCTGCTAGTGCTGTGTGTGTGTGTGTGTACAGGCAGAAAATTCTATTATGCAGCGGGCCTCTCACTGTAACACTGTTGTAAGAAAGGAAACCTGTCGCAACAATGTTGCATAGATTGTTTTTTATCAGCATGTCCGAAATAGAAAATACTGTCTTCAGATGACGCTTATAACCTTACCATGCTGCGGTTGTGAATGTCATCAGGTTGTCTATATAAGTACATATAGATGCCGGATATATGTTACAGTGTTATACATGGACACGATCTCTAGTTTCGTAATTAACTTAGTAATCACTCAAAATTTGATGTATAAACTCAAAAGTTGTTTGGTGGTTTGCCAAAATATTGTCAAACTTTGCACGACGTCTTTCGCTGACCGACACAGCGGCTGATCCTGGCGCGATTTTGGCTTTACATACGTAATATAAAAATCCTAAATTTGGCGATAAAAAATCGTGGATTACGTAAGTGAATGTTACACAAAACATAGACGAATTGTACTCAAAACGTTGACGACTGCAGCTACTACATAGCTATCGTAACGTATGAAACTAAAGTGACGCCACATTAATTTTCTGAAAGTTTTTAACCGTTAGTACTGACGTCGCTGCCTCGAAAATGAGATAAAACTCAGTAGTGGTCGTTGTTTAATAATTGGTTGGCTTTAAAATATTTTGATGCCGCGTTTTATATTCGAAGAATATCCTCGGCTGTGCAAGAAAGTCGCAACGAGATCAATCAAAATCAATTTATCCTTACTCGCAAAACGTGCTTGTTTATTTGTTGATCAATTGGCAAGGTGTTCACAACGCTCTGCAGCTTAGGACTAAGTCAGGTTAATGCCATCCACAACTGACTGACGAAACTAGCTTAGCGGAATGTGTCCTTAATTGGCAAAGTAGGTATGTAGTACAATTGTTCAAAGTAAGCTTTCACGCAGATCCTAGTATTTAATAGACAGTCTTGTTACCAGTTTAGCATCTTTAAACTACTGACAATTCGTTTAACTAAGGATTCCGTTAATCGTTTTTTCAGCGCTATGGTTTCAGGTATATAATTTACGTGGCGGAGAACGAATCGATGGCCGGCATACTTGAAGGGGGTGAGCCAGTGCACGCGAGCAACGTGCAGGGACTACAGTGGTACCAGATGAACGTGCAACAGAAGGAATCACAAGTGCTGATGCAGTCACTGGAATGGGACAACACAACCGATCGAAATGACACTGATCTCATCAGTAGGGTTAAGCGGGACAGCGCGAGAGAAGTGATTCTAGCGGCCGGACGAAACTTTTTGGCGAGTACTGAATCGACCACGACTGTCGTGACCACCGAAGCGTCGAATGAAACCACAACCCAAGCCCCGGTCACTCAGAAACACATCGTATCGAACTATTACCCACATGACGCCAACGCCAGTGAGGGATACAACAGCAGCCAGCTAGGCTTCCAGTCGTACATGCTGCGGAATCTGAAACCGGGCACGAAGTATCAAGTCTGGATCGCTGTAGGTTGGGTCCAAATTTAGAGCTCCGAACTCATCTGCAAAATTCATCAGCAAAAAACTGCTACCTATGTTTATGTTTCAAGCTAAAATGTGACTACTCAGTAATGCTCAATGAATCGTAGTGTCAGATATGGCTTCCTTACTTATCTCTTTAGCAGTCAAATTTACATAACTGTTAGCTTTTTGAGTTCGCTAGGTAACCTAGATAGCTATTGTGTGCGAAAATGTTTCGCAGTATTTAAGTGATATTGACATTAATTAGGAGACGCATTTGACCTCCCTCCCGTTTATTTTCGTTCCAGGCCTGCACGCGCGGCGGCTGTACGACGAGTGCTCCGAACGCCAGCGTGACGCTCGAGGCCGCGCCGGAGGGGGTGAATCGACCAGACGCTCGAGCTATCAATTCCAGCACGCTCGAAGTCACCTGGAAACCACCGAAAATATTCAACGGTTAAAACTACAGCTATGGTTTTAATTATATTTGTCCGTGTCCGTGTCCGTAAGCAGCATTAATTCATACTTCTACGGACACTCTACTCGCAGTGCGTATGCGTATAAAATAACGCCTACACATTCTGCAGTGTACCAAGTGTAATAGAATGCAAGCTTCAAAAAATCAATAAAAACGTTCTAAGCACACTAAAATGAAGCTGCTGAGCTGAAATTACTAGAAATTTAACATTATTTTACTATGCGCGGAGGAATTTTATGTACACGCACCTACACGTGACTTTAAAGGCCATAATCTGATTGGCTAATTCCTTACAGACACGGAACTGAATTCAACTTGACTTCCGGACATCCGGACAGCCCTTACGGACACTCACAGACAAGTAATTACGGACATCCGGACAACTGTGAATCCCTACTCTTACAGACACGGACACGGACTCGGACACGGACAGCCCTTACGGACAACTATGAACCGGGCTTAAGACTGAGCTAAGATTGCCTTTACGGCTAATGCTTTGCAAAAGTTTACACACGTTTTAGCTAAAATGGTTGACTGTTCCAGGCGTGCTGACGCAGTACCTGCTGTACCACTACGGCGTGCCCACCCGGTTGCCCCCCAGCCAGCTCGTGTACCGCATGCACCACCTGCCCCCCTTCTCCAGACATGTCTTTCAAATATCCGCTTGTACCGCCAGTGTAAGCCAACATGACTACAATTCAGTCAAGTTATCTTCGGGGCAGTTCACAAATTCGGATTATCTGGATTAGATTAATTAAATTAACTAAATTAGATAAAATGTAACTTAGGCTACATTAGAATTTAGGTAGGATCTTTCCGAAAACTTGCACGTTTATACAAATAACTCAGAGGAGCAACTGTCTAATTGAGAAAGGTCCATGCTTCTGTGTTGATTTATTCCAGTTAGTTCAGTTAATCTAATCCAGTTAATCCGAATTTCTGAACAGGCCTTTAGTTAACACTAGGTAAAATGCAAATAGCAAACAAGACAGGACAAAAGGTATGTTTGCAGAAATGACTACAGTAGCGACCACAATTACTTGCTAGTTG
>JASANF010006510.1:0-10745 GCA_030248245.1 Trissonchulus sp. WLG1_4
ATATATATATATATATATATATATATATATATATATATATATATATATATATATATATATATATATATATATATATATATATATATATATATATATATATATATATATAATAGAGTTTACGTATATACGTCCAGTTCCAATTATTAGCATGAAGAAAATTCTATAAAATTATGAACTTAACAACACATTTGTAACAAAGTTTAAAAATTTAAAAACCAGACCATTTTGAAACATTAACGCTGCAACAAATTATAGAACAGGCACGACTCTAAAATAGGTCTTCCGAATTCATACATGTAACAGCACCGAAATTTTGGGTACCCCTCCCCCCCTTTGTTGGACCCCCCCTCCCCTGCGTCAACTCATTTTTGACCCCCTCCCTCCCCAAAATGACGCAATTTTTACCTTTTTTGACCAAAAAACGCCGATTTTGACAATTTTTAGCGAAAATTTTGGTAAAAATCGCTTAAAAATTACGAAAAAATACTCATTTTTTCTAATTTTGACCAAAATTTTACTCCCGCCGGTGCCCTCCCCCCTCTTCCCCGCCTGGCGGGACCCCCCCTCCCTCCCTCGGGACCGAATTTTGGGGGGGGGGGGTCTTCCCCCCCCCATCCCCCCCCCAACTACATGTATGTATATATATATATATATATATATATATATATATATATATATATATATATATATATATATATATATATATATATATACATATATTAAACTACTTATGGGGGAATACAACTATCATGTTTAGCTCAGGGCTTAAACATACGATCTAGTCTTCTGACAGACCAGTTGCAGTTATGTATCTAGATCATTCTTTACCATAGCGATCGGTATATACATACACAATCAAAGACACAACGAGATCTGATTTGGAGCCCAAAGCTCAAACCCCCTTAAGCAAAACGCGCTTTCCTAGTATATATACAGATCATACATGTATGAGGGGGGGGTCTGGGGGAGGGTCCCCAAAATTTGGGCAAAATTTTGAAAAAATTCTCAATTGGCGAAATTTTCAGAAAATTTGGAAAATTTAGGGTGTTCTGGGTCGATCTGGGGGGGAGGGTCCCCAAAATTTGGCCAGAGAGCACCCCACAAAATTTTGACCCCGTTACATGTATGATACAGATCATATATACATGTAACGGAGTCAAAATTTTGGGGGGCTTCTCGGTTCTCCGGCCAAATTTTGGGGACCCTCCCCCCCAGATCGACCAAAAATACCCTAAATTTTGCGAAATTTTGAGAAATTTTCTCAAAAAGTGTCATTTTTACTAAATTTTGCACGAATTTTGGGGACCCTCCCCCCCGGCCCCTCGATTTGGGGGGGGGGGGTTACCCCCCCATTCCTTCCCCTCATACATATATGATACAGATATACATTGGTTCATAGCATTGGAAGCCAAGGTGACAGTTGGCTTCAACTGGAGAGTTCTTTCTTGTACCCGTTTCTCGACTGCAAGGTTGCTGAGAAGTCGATCTCTAACTGAAACAGGTTCAACGGATCATAGTGACTAAGGTAAAGGTAACCCGCGGATAGATAACTATCCTTTGGCGTGTCCGCCCTCGGGTGCGGTGCTCATCTCCGTTACAAAGCCCTGGAGCGTCAGGGGTGCCACTTCAAGAGTGACGACATCCGTGGAGGGGATGTAGTGACTAAACAGCGTCGGGTAATTTAAGTGAACTTAAAAATTAAAAAAAAACAAAAGATAAGAAAAATTCGTATAAGCCTTTCTTTAATAAAACCGACGATTCACCTGCCAACCCACAGTAGCATGTTATCAATCAGATAAACTTGAATCTAATCTGCCAAATCCTATCTTAAATAAGACCCCTGGTATCCATAATTATCATTATATATAGCAATATATGTATATACGTGGATACATAATTTCTCCTCCCCAGCCATACGTCACTGTTACCCCGGAGTCTAGCTTAGTTCCCGGCCAACCTAGAAGCTGTAGGTAGAACACCCACTACAAAGCATATACAGAATATTGAAGCACCCGGGCATATAAGATACGTATATATGTATACAGGGTTTTTTTTTTGTGTAAAATAGGGTGTATTTACACATCGGCCGCCTAATTTACACAGCAAAAAATAAAAATACACACTGATTTACACAGCCCCATTTTGCCCAAAAAGTTGATGAAACGGCCTATTTTGGTTGTAACAATTACAAAAATTCGCTAAGTGGCGATTTGTGCCTGTGACCTCTTTGTCGTAACAAAATTAAATCTAATTTTTGACCCCAAAACAAAAAATTTTCAGTTTCTGCTCTTAAACGGCTTATGATTTTTTTATTTTAGCATTCGTTTTTATGCACTTGAAAGTTGACAGTGAAAAATTAGCCACGCTGAGCCTGTCTCAGCGATTTCTTGTCCTACGTCAAACTACTGTAAAAGTTTTACACCCGGATTTGAAAAAAATGAGTAGGATCTGGCTGATAGAACAAGTCTCTATCTGTGTAAACCATGCATGTACACGGGGTCCCGGCCTGGGTGTTAGGGCTTGTTTCAGATTTTTCGAAATTTTAGGGGGGCTTGCCCTGGCGTGTCGGATACTGACAAAAACGCAAAAATTTTCAATTATCTCATTTTTTATTTTCGTATGTAGTTCGAGTCTCAAAGTCGAAATATTACTTTTCACGTGAAAAAACGGTCAATTTTTACCTAAAAAATGCTAAAATACTCACTTTTAAAAATTTACACAACATACCCTTAATTTACACAGCAAATTCTTAATTTACACAACATTTACACAGTGCCGATTTTGAAAAAAAAAACCCTGTATGTATATAAGAATAGACATATAAGCCACAGTTGTGCGTATATATTTATATATATAGATACTCAGTCTACGGTCTACGAGGTTATTTCTGACACGGATTAAATGGATTATATAGATTAAAATTAGAATTTTTAACGTTTTTTTAAATCGAGGCGGATTAGGACTAGCGAGGGGGTAAATCCTGTATTTAGGTTCAGAGACAATGGATATTTAATCCGCTTATTCTGTTTGAATATGTATCCATCCCATATATATACATGTATGAGGGGACGCCCCACAAATCGAGGGGCCGCAGGGAAGGGTCCCGAAAAATTGGGCAAAATTTGGTAAAAATGGGCACTTTTTTCGGAAATTTGTACAAAATTTAGAGTTTTTGGTCTAAATCAGGGGAGGATCGTCCCCTAAATTTGGCAGGAGAGGCACTTTCCGAAAAAACTTTTTGACCCCGTAACATATATGAACGATCCTGTTATATATACACCGGCATAGATCTACATACCCTATAGAAATGTGCTAATGACAAGAGCTTCAAACCTCACTAAGCATAAATACCATTCATCATAAAAAACTGCTTAGTATGAAGCAGGAACTATGAACCTCACTGTCATCTTAATATGAAACCATATAATCTGAAAAGATTTATAAAATTAATAAAAAAAAATAACTCGAACATCTGAGAATGATAATCTATTCAAAATGTTATTACGTTTCCTCAAATGATATATATGTATTGTATATATGCTGACTCAATAAAGAAAATCAAAAAATGATAAGAAATTTCCCACCCCCAGAAAAAAGCAGAGTCAAATCAACACTAGAACGGATATAAAAGTGAAACGTCGTTAAAAATGAAAACTCGTGAATGAGAAAATGTGTAAGAAATTCTCATCGTATATTACTACAAAAATTATGACGGTCAAATTGCAACGCTGGATTATATATACAGAGTATATAGAGTCCAATAGATGCGTGAGGCAAA
Organism: Trissonchulus sp. WLG1_4; assembly: GCA_030248245.1. Lineage (NCBI taxonomy): Eukaryota > Metazoa > Nematoda > Enoplea > Enoplida > Ironidae > Trissonchulus > Trissonchulus sp. WLG1_4. The sequence continues at coordinate 3,779 of JASANF010006510.1, forward strand.
AATCGATAGACTCAACTGTCACCCGACCCTAAAGTACTACAATAGGAGGTTAAGTAGGGCTTTTAGTGTGTGAAACAAGTGTGCGACCAAGAAATTGGGGGACATCTTATGTACTTATGTAGTTCAACCACTGGTGAGTGCATATAATGTATGAGGGTCGAGGGGGAAGGGTACCGTAACTTTGCGCAAAATTGAGGAAAAATGGCACTTTTACGAAAATTTTCCAAAATTTGGCAAAGTTTACGGTATCTTTGGTCGATCGGAGTGGGAGGATCCTCAAAACTTGGCCGGAGAGGCACCCCCAAAATTTTGACCTCGTTAAATGCATGCCTTTCATATCTAAATTCAGGAAAAGGGGCGAAGGTAAAGGGCTTCAAGTGATTTTTTTCGAAGGGAAATTTCAAATATATATGTATATATATATATATATATATATATATATATATAAAACCACGATCTTTACCTATATATAAACGTTTTGGCCAAAAATGTCAAAATCACTACATTTCCCCACAAAAAGCTAAAAATTGCATCGGTCTTGGGGGTGTGGGGGGTTCCATTAAAAAGAGAGGGCCAGGGTTGCCCACATTTTTGTAGACCTTTACAATGTCTGCAGGGTGCCCTCACTTTTAGTGACCCATAACTTTTATAAATACGCGAAAAAAAGTGAGGAAATTCAAAAAAATTGAAAAAAGCCACAGATCTATCGGATGCCAAAAATCCATATAGTTTTTTGAATATTCGTTCCTGACTTTGATACCTCTGTAAGTTTCGTTAAACCAGCTAGTACTCAGACAAGCCGTGGAGGGACTTGTCCCAGAATCTCAAACATGGGTGGGCTGCCCCCCCAGAACCCCCATGGCCCCATGTATATATACCTGTGCAGTGTGCATCAAAGTATATAGCCCATTGTGGGGGTGGCATGGCACGCCGGCACGGCATAGCAAAATGTATCATGTAGCAATAATATATACACATATACATGACAGACACAAAAAGACAACCGGTTAGTCTGACAGGGCTGAAATTGACCAACATGACCATTATTATTATCTCTCTAGGTTGGGTCATTCAAGGTCAAGCTAGCTACATCAATATAAATAGAAGCTAATATGTACAAAGGTACATATTATAATAGATTTTCGCATAATATGTACATTGTACGTATATCACATTCGTCTCACATAAAAAAGCTAGATTTAAAAAAATAGAACAGCATTTCAATAATTATATATGGGGTTAAGAACAAAATAAATAAACTATATATATATATATATATATATATATATATATATATATATATATATATATATATATATATATATATATATATATATATATATATATATATATATATATATATATATATATATACATAACCTATATCAATAATTAATTACTAAATTATCAAACAAGTAATACGATCAAATCGACTTACAAGTCATCATTGAGCAACATCGATTTCTCCATAACACTACAAAACTATGAGTCAACTTCTACCACAAGTATTGCACATATAATATATAATATAGACGCGTAGCAATTATAATATACAACAATCATATAAACCTGACGTCTCTCAAGCCAAACCCCAACTCACAAATCAACCACTATAGTGTTTGACAAGCTTTAAGCAACGGCTGATTTGGACACTTGGATCACAATAATTCAGACACCAACTGTCATATTTTCAGTGGGAAAAAGATACTTTACAGTTTACAGTTATTTAGTCACTAAGCTGATATAAGATTAACTGAATGTCACCAGTGCGTATATATATTACGGCTAAGTAGGGGATTTCAGGACACGTTCTTCTCAGAACCATAGATGGACATAGGAGGGGGGTGGAGGGTATGCATCCACCCCTCGGGGGTCGGCAACCCCCCCCCCCCCCCTCAGATAGCAGGCACCCCCCTGTCAACCCCCACCCCCCCTCAGGTGGCTGAAAAAGTGCACAAAATTGCAAAATTTTTTCGGATGCGTCTAAAAAAGCGCCCAAAAAATGAGTTCGAAATCAAAAAACTACGAAATTTTTCCGGTTATCGCCGGAAAAAAAAACCAAGACAACCCCCTTCTCCGCCGATTGGCGATTATATACTCCCGTGCATTTCTGCTCAGAACCGGTTCAGTAGAACTAGAAAAATCGACCGTGAAAGTCTGACCAAAAAATTGCTGAACCCAGAGAAACCTACTAAAACGTCAGTGTCCGACAAACAAGGCTACTCTACAAGAGCCTGGTCACTACTGGTCACTATAGCCAGATTTCTAATTAATATACTAAACTCAAAGTGACACTGCAGTTCAGTTTAAATCTGAAAAGGAGCTCCCAGCCGACAATGTCCCTTCATGCATTTTATATGACTTGTTGTTGCTGAGATTGAATGGCGATCTTTCATGTTTATTTCCACTTGTTATCGTTCACTATATTTCACACACTAAAGCCCGGTTCATACTTGTCCTTTAGTTAGTACACAGGCATAAGGACACAATTCGGTCAGCTGCTGTGAAAAACTGACAAATGCGTTTGACCCAATTATTTGTATATGTACTGTCTAGAAGTGACCTCAATTATTATCGTCATGTAAAAAATAGGCATATTTGGCTATGCAGTTTTTCTGCGATTACTGAAGTTTTTCTGAAATCAATTTCTGAGATACCCCAAATCAAAAGGCCGGGGGGAGGGTCCCGAAAATTGGGGCAAAATTAAGCAAAAATGTATATACATATATATATATATATATATATATATATATATATATATATATATATATATATATATATATATATATATATATATATATATATATATATATATATATATACCCATACACACACACCTATACCCTATACTTGTTACTCATTACACAAGAAATGCAATCAATGTTATTGGAGGCTCCACCGATAAGTAGCTATCACGTGATCCTAATCAACTCTCTATACTAAGCAGTGAAATTATTTCTAGTGCTGTGTGCCACATGCATATTTCTAAGTAGAAATTAGAAATAAAACATATCTGTGTAAAAAGTACACAACTCTGTGAGAACAAAAGCTTAGATTGCTGACACGGACAAATGAACCATCTTTTGTATATAGGTGTGAAATACATTACAAACACATATGTATATACAACATTAGTTGTATATATACCATATATCTATGACATAACATATGAGAAGCTCATAATTATATATTCAAATGAAACATTTCACGTACTCTATAATTATGAAGACTGTTAATTAACTTTTAAATTGCCACTCTATGTAGCCTTAATGCTAAACACTTCTGCATTCAATAAGGTTACCAAGCGATTTCCAATTTACCAAATCAAGCGTTTAGCACCGCAAAGATTTCCTATTTCCTATTTCAGTATCTGAAATATATGACACTGAGACACTCTCAGACTCTCACAGGAGCATAATATATATGTACACGGAGTCTCAGTAAGGGGGGGATTTCTTCGGGTTTTTCAAAACTTTAAGGGGGGACGCGTCCCGACGTTTCAGGGACTTGAACTCACAAGGACGCCCACAATGTCCATTTTTTGTGTAAAAATAGGAATTTTTTGCAAAATATGGATATTTTTTGCGATTTCTTCGCTTTTTGCTCATTTTTGAAGTATTTTACAACGATTTCGGGCAAATTTTGAGCTTTCGGGCACCTTTTTTCAGCACCAATGAGGGGAGCTTGTCCCGACGGATGAAATCTGAGCGGGCCTTCCCACCCAGACCCCCATGTATATACATCTTTTCACACAGGATTAATGGCATTAGCTTAGTGGATTAATAGCATAGCAGATGATTAGTAGTAGGGTGTATTTAGCACTTCTGTCTATTATGAACCTATATACATAAAATGCGCATGCACATACGTATGATTTACACACTTCATTACAAGATGTGTTTTGATTCAGGTGAAAGAAAGCATGATATTTTTCCTGATTACGTATATACATAAACCGGCTCAGTAAACTAATTAAACAATAATAATTAGTACATAAATAGTCGTGGAAATACCTTTTAGCGTCACATATGATTCTATATCCTAGCCAAAGGCATTTTCTTGTCAAAATATTTGCCAAGAAAATAACACCTCACAAAGTTGCTTTAGAGGAATATCTCTGTAATAAACTTAATGCTTTAATAACAACCATATATATAATAGCTCACCTCGGAATGCGCAAATAAGTTACAAAACATATTATGTATAATCAATCTTGACAACTAACAAGGTATTTACAACTAACAAGGTATTTACAAAATTTGGTTCACCAAAATTTAGGAGCTTATACTTATCTCCGGAACACCGGACTATAATGCTAAAAATTTTAGTCAAAAGCAACATAATTGTCGGTTGTCGACTTATTTATAGCTCAACAATGGACACTTGAATAATTACTGCCATTTAACTAATTGATTAAGTAACCCACTTGAATCAAAGGTTATATTAGCGGCCATTTTTCCAAGTGTCAAAAACTTTAAGTGTTTTTTACAATATATATATATATATATATATATATATATATATATATATATAGCTTTTCGCGGGGTCTAACATATGTGCATACTACACCAGATAAAAAATTATATGTATACAATACGACCACGAAACCACTGGCGGTCCCAGACTTCGATTTTGGGAGGGGCTTCGGTCTGAAAATTTTTTCATTTTTATAATAGCGTTTTTCAACTTTACGCTATCTTGTTATAGCCGCAGTTATATCAGGGGCAATGATTTAATGGAGTCCGTTTGTCGCAAAAGCCGGTGGCGTACCCAGGAAAAAATGGAGACTTTTCCAATTTTTAGGCCGAATTTGGTCCACTGGAGACGTATCAGAAAATTTTAAAAATCACGCCGCCTGTTTTGTCTCACGGTTCAGCAATTTTTGGTCAAACTTGCAAAAAATGTAGTCTCGAAGTCGTCATGACAACAAAAAATTCATTTCGCAAAAATTCTAAAAAACCCGAAATTCCTAACAGCCGATAGAATACTAAAAATATATGTTATAACTTAAAAAACTGTTAAATATTATTTAGAAGAACGATCATTATACTGAATCAGAATTAGTCACAGCGCAGTTAAAAACTACTAAAATCACTTATATAAACACGCGTAATCTCATTAAGTAGTTTAGTAAGATTCACTTTACACACAAAAGACCAGCTTATTCATTGATAAAAATAATGACTCATTGATAAAAATACACGATTACTACAACATTACTATTTTTACAGTCACGGTACTGTTTTGCTATTCGTTTAATAGGCAGATTAGACAGTAATGTATACTGTGACAAACTCAAAATATATACAGAACTGGAAAGGAAAAGGAATTTATATATAAACTTTTCAGGTTATTATCATTCCGACGACAAGATAAAGCGTTAGTTTTGTGTGTGTGTGTGTGTGTGTATGTGTGTACGTAGGTATACGTATGTTTATCAATTTCAGAAACTTCGCTTAAGCTCTTTGTCTGAACTGAAACTCTGGTCATACATGTACACGAGGTCTCGGTCTGGGGGGGCTTGTCCCGAAATTTTCGACACTTTGGGGGGGCTTGTCCCGATATTTTGTCCCAAAAACGCGAAAATTTCCCATTTTTGCCTAAAAATGGGAAATTTTTTGCGAAATTCCGATATTTTTAGCAATTTTTTCGTTTTTTTGGTCATTTTGAAGCATTTTACGGCGATCTGAGGCGATTTTTGGGTTTCAGAGAGGGGGGCTTGTCCCGGAATTTCAAATCTGGGGGGGGCTTGCCCCCCCCCCAGACCCCCCCATGTACATCTGTGACTCTGGTGATATATTTCGGTGAACGGACGAAATCTAGGTGTCACCACCAAAACACTCCACTAAAACTGCCTCGCCCCACGACACACTAACCATACCTGGGCGTGGGGGGGGGCCTTCCCCGTCCACCCACCCCCCACCAGCAGGGGTGGACGCGGGTCGTGGGTACCGGCGGTACCGCGGGTTGGGTTGGGTCGGAAAATTTGAGACGCGGGTCAACACGCGGGTACCGATTTCAGGCTGCGCGGGTGGCTTAAATTTTTTCCGACCCACGAAAATTGAAAATCACCACTGTAAATGCTTCCAATTTTATAAAATTATTGGTACTGCGTAGTAGTGTTCCTCGCCCCCTCGGTTAAAGTGGCAATGTGACCAACGTACAGATGTACCCTGTGGACATTAGACTTGGGGATCAGCTAAAAACAATCAACCATTTGGTACATGCTACATATCTTAAGAAGGTGGGTCAAAGTGGGTCTGCCTGCGGGTCGACTTTTACCGCGCGGGTTGGGTCGTGGGTTACCCACGAGCATCGAGCAGCGGGTTCCGGGTTGGGTCGCGGGTCGAAAATATCGACCCGCGTCCACCCCTGCCCACCAGAAGGCTTCACCCTCCACAACAATAAATGGTTGATAGGTCCCCACGAAGCGAAAATGGTGGCTCACGAAGCTAAAAAAATAGGTGAAGAAATTGCCCCCCCCCGGGAAGTGGCTACCCGTCCACGTATGGCAACAACCCGAACCAATCTAACTAGTCAAACCATCCAAACCGACATATGTATATACATATTACATAGAACCCGAACTTCAGTAAACGAAGCTCAAAGGTGAACTCTACTTAGCGGCAATGCGGACAAAATTCGTGAAATCGACAGTAATAAAAGATCATCACATAACAAAAAAATTTGCGAAAATAGAGAATAACACAAACGGTAACAAAAAAATAACAGAAAAATAATCTTTAGAACTTTAGCATTTAATCATAAACGGTGCGAGCGAATATATACACCTCAACCTTTCTACCCCATTGCAGAATATACAAACCCCCCCGTTACACAAATTTCAAAAAAATTTCCAGTTCTGTATCACAAAAAATTGGCCACACATGTAACTTATAAACTCATTTGCTGGCAATATTTCTACTAAATGATGTGGCAAAATTTGGGTGCAGTTATACCCCCTCCC
>JASANF010006511.1:0-18270 GCA_030248245.1 Trissonchulus sp. WLG1_4
AAAATACTGGACTTAAGTGGACTTAATTAAGTCCGCTGCAAATTTAAGTCCACTTAAGTCCGACTTAACTGGACTTAAACTTGCAGCGGACTTAACTAAGTCCACTTAAATCCGGTATTTTTGGAATGCGTTTAAGTCCACTTAAGTCCGCTGGTTTAAGTCCAGTTAAGTCAAGTCCAGTTAAGTCCATTTTAGAAAAAGGCCCTTAGAATCAGTTGTTTAGAGTCTGTTTGTGTGATTAAAGTAGTAGATATAATACCAAACCTTTCACTAAAGTCTGACCAGAAAATGTGCGTGGCGAAATTCTGAGTTTTACTGAGCCTAAACCATTGGAGATAGACCCTACAATGTATACATTTTCTGAAAGCTCTTTTGCAGGAGAATTCAACTAGAATTTAGAAATTTTAAAATTTTAAAAAAATTTTTAAAATTGTTATTTTTTAACAGAGTGTTTGCATGAATGAAAGTTGCTGCATATGATAATGCATATGATGATATCTTAAAAAATTTCTTTTTCACTCAGAACTAAAAATATGATATATCTTTTTCAATTCTGCAATTGGCCAAAAACCTGCAAAAATGCGGTAAATATGAGGAGAATCAAAAAATTTAGAAAGAAACCTTAAATTGAGATATTGTATTGACTATTGAGATATTGTATTAATGTAGCAGGAGGTTCAAAATTACAGGCATTAACATTAATTTTTACTTAGCCTTCACATCGAAGTTTGTTAAAAACTGTTGGGGAATAATTGCATGTGTCCAGGAATTTGTTGTCGGCAGGACTAAACTTTTAAAAGTTCGTATGTGTCAAAAGCATAAATTCACTATAAAAGTTTGCATGAAAATCCTGCTTGTTAAATACTAGATGGTACTATCCATCCATTGTTGAAATGAGCTCAGTAGTATGTTGTCAAAGAGCTTCCCTAAATTGTTAAGTTACGAAATGCCCCTATAATTTTTTTCGTCGTTTGCGTCACCTAATTTAAGAAATAGATGTAATTTTGGCTGTGCTTCATAATTTAAGATATACTCCTGGCAGTTTATTATATTATTGAATGAAATACCTAATAAGTCGTTTAGTGTCGTTTGACAGATTTTAAGTGACATATTTATGTCCTTATTGTGTGATGTATAGTTTACAAATGATGATTGGTTCAAGATATTGGTAGATATTGGTAGTCTACTGTATGACATTAATTATTTGACACCATACCGCATTGGACTAGTTTGTCAGTGAACGCAAACTTTCAAAGCAAAAATCTCTCTTTTCACAACCTATTAGCAAAACTGCTTTCGCGACACTACGCCCTTAAGGGGGTAATTGCGTTTTTAGGTGTTTTTTTAAACTACCATAACTGCACTTAACCTCAACAAAAACTAGAGCGGTCTTTTTTACATTTTTTTACACCTTCTAGCTTTAAAAAACCTATATTTAAAAGCAGATTATCTTTTGCAATTTTACTGCTGCAATCATTTGAATACACCCCATCAGCGGTTTTTTTGACTAATTTTTGCGCCACAGTTATGAAACTCAAGATCAGCCAACAACTACTAAACTTTTTGCAGTTATGCACTGACATAATATCCCCACCCGTTTTTTTGATATAGTTGATAAGTCGTTTCTACGTTGAGAAAATGACATTTTTGTGCAAAAATCACGTAATTTGACTTTTCTCTAAAATTTTCAAAAGCCCATAACACCGAATCTACAAACTATTTTTATAAAAGGAAAAAAACGGGTGGGGATATTTTCCTAAAGGTAATGTGGTTAAAGTTTCGAAGCGGTAGTCCGTTTTTAGCTTGAGTTCTGTGGGCGCAAAAATTACACTGAAATGTCAAAAACCACAAAAACGACATTACCCCCTTAAATGACACCAAAAATATACAGCTCGCCCGAAACTTTTATCAATTTTGCACCTATGTTTAACACATAAAAGGTGCCGGTTATACCATATATTGCATATTCGGCACCTTTTATATGATAAAAATAGTCAAGAAAATGTATAAGGTGCCGGGTGCTGTAACATAGCATAGCCTTGACCAAATCTTGTAATTAATGAAAGAGCTACATGATAGCTTCAAAATGACACCAATATTATGCAATTTCAGTTCGCACAAGAAACTAAAGCTCCCGACACTTTTTGCAAATTTGCGCCCATGTTTAACACATTAAAGAAACTGGATATGGCATACCTATGGCGCATTCAAAGCTTGAGTTCAGATCCTTCGCGCTGACTGATTAACTAGCGGAAGAATCGATAGTCGTCAATAGAATAATTTGATCACATCTTGGACTTGAAGTTGGGCCTGCACGTCAATGGCCAAAAATTTTCGCCGCTTGTTTATAAGAAGGTTTAAGATTGAAGCTTAAGGCCCTCGCGGGAATTAAGTAATCCTAGGATTGTGGTTGTTTATCCCATGAACTGTTGTGTGCTTATGTTGATACTCCATGCAAAAAAATGTATCCGGCACCAAGGATCTGCAAAAAGGTGCCGCATCTGCAAAAAGGTGCCGCTTATGCAACTTGGGCCCACTTATGCAACTTGGGCCCACTTTGCCCCCCACACATAAAACGAACCTTGAAAATATAAGGTCTCGCAATTCAAATTAAAAACGACGATACCTTGTCGTTCAACCGATAGTGTACAGTTTATAGGCAAAACACAATCCTGTCCTTTGCGCAACAAGCCGGCCTGACACACGCACGCTTGAATGCAGAGAGAAGGGCAGCTGGGTTGCGGATTTTCACAAGTTTTTTCACAGGCGCAATCGCTGAATTCACGCCTGGGACCGCAACTGTAAAAATTTGTAAAATAGTTTTGAGGCTAATTTACAAATTGACAAAATGTTTGACTGAATGACAAAATAAAGTAAAATGGGCCGTACTCTGATGTACGTAGACACCTCACAGTAGTTGTAAATGATGATAAATTACATATATAATCAATTTTTAAAAGTCCAGTCTTTCTACATAATGAACTGACAAAACAAATCAACTTATAGTCAAAGTGTTACTGTTGTCCAAAAGTACAAAATTAAAAATTCATCATAACATTTGAGAAAAGAACAACAATATAGTAATAAGTATATTGTAATAGTAATAAGTAATAAGTAAATTTAGAATTGACTTGGGACGCTTCGCGAAAGCAGGAGACTTTGAACGACTATGAAACTTGTTCACTTAAAAGTAAGTCAATGCTCTTGATATAATTTAACAAGCACGTTTTGTGAGTAAAGTTAAACTAAATTTAGATAGATTTTGCTGACAAATACTGTTATATGCCGAGGACATTCTTCGAATATAAAACGCGGCCTCATAATTTTTTTAAGTCAACTCTTTGAACATGTGAAGCTGCAACATGTTTTCCCAGCTGAATCTTGTTTTTTTCATAATCTATAAAGTTCTTTCACGTTAAAATCTCATATGTAACTTTATTGTAAAAACCTTCATTGTAAATTATAATAAGTTCAGGTGGAAAATGAAATACCTATGTCTAATCACTTGATGCAAGCAAACGCAGACTTGAATTATGCGTCTACGCGTCTGTAATGTTTTGCCGCAATGAATTCTTTGTGCAGCTTCCTGTTATTTTTATTTTTCTTCACTGCTTTCAATGAAAGTTTTTTCTAAATGAGTCGCTTTCAAATTCGAAGTGTTTCTTCAAATCTTTGTAAACGCCAATATTTTCAAAAAGTTTCAGCAAAATTGATGAAGCATACAGTTGGTACTTGGTAGTGAAGTTGCAAAGTCGAAAAAATTTAAGTTTTGAAAACGTAATTACGTTCTATACTTTCGGCACAATTATCAATTTGTTTGTTTTTTTGGTAACGTAGACTAAAAGGAAATGTGTTGTAATTTAAGCATACAAAATTTAGTTTACAAAAAAACACGAGCAGGTTATGTTTTTTAAGATAAGCGATATAAATATATAATATTTCGTAAAGTCGTAGTCAAACTCCTGTTCCGCTAGCTGCCAATGCTTGTTTATAAACTTCAAAACGAGTGCGCAATCGAGCGACCTAATTCAGTAGCGAGAATTTTAATAAGGCGGTGACTGGCGGGTTTAATATAGTAAAAAAAACTCATGCGTTTGCGTCAATGCACCTTGGTGACGAGTCAAAATTTGGTTGTTAGACGATTAACTACGAAATAGATGTTAGAAGCACCCTAATAACGTTACAAACTAAAATTTCAATTCCGATTAATTATACCAAAAAGTGAAATGAGACTCACCCGAAATAATCGTATCCAGACAATCCGTAAACTTGAGGCGATGGACATCCAAAATCTAAACGTAAAAATTGCTTATATCATTATATGAAGCCCGGTTCGCAAATAAGTTTAAATAAATAAGAACTGAAGGTTATAAACATTAATTCAGTCAAACAAAATATTCATTAGATAAAACAAGTTGCCCCTAAAAGGAGCAGGGTTCCATCCCAGAGATGTTGTTGTAATGTCCCAGTTTTTGCACTAAAATACTAAAACATGTATATCTGCAATACTAAAACCGGTATAGCTGGAGCATACACATTACACATTACTGTTCAGCGTAAATACTTGAATTTTGGCCTGCACCATCGTCTCCTTAGCCTTCCTTCACTCAATCAGTAAAGTGTACTTTAGTCGGACTCATTGCATTAAAAATCAATCAAAAAATCAATCCGCTTTCTCAGACTAAAGGACTTATAGTTAAATGATTTTTAAGGCTGACAAAATGAATCTAGTTAGGTAGTGAGCTGCATGCAATGAAGATCCCAACGATTTCGGAACTATTTCAGATCTGATCTCTATTTCGTTATAGAGCTGCGAGGAAAAGCACCTACCCTTTTTTTCGGGTAAAATTCTTAGTTCTTCTTAGGTGAACGATTTGGCATGTGTTTATAGAAAGCGTTCCAACACTGTACCTACATATACATATACTACGACGACAAATTTTCTGAAGTTGCCGAAGCTTTAAACTGATTTTATGACGTTTCGAAATTTCGTAAGTAAAAAAGTCTGGGGGTTTGTCCCAAATTCTCAAATCGGCAGGACATGACCATACAGAACTGCCCACTGCATGTACATCTATGCTCGTATGTACATCTGTGCTTTCAGGCTGTAGCAATTGATGTCTCAGCTTCAGAATAGTAACTTTCTAGCTAGCTAAATTTTAAACTAGCTAAATTTTACACGTACCTTATTTGCACATTTTGTTCAAATTCCATCTCAAAATTTTTTTGCACCATTGCATATATATAGTCTGTTAGCCTTTTACGCTTCGCTTACTTTACGTAATAGAGTGTAAGTCATCCTTTTGAGTTTACATGTTCTTCACAACATTCAATTAACTTGTTGTAAAATGAGCAATTCGATAGATCGCCAATTTGAAGTCAGTATTCAGCAAGTCAGTTTGAAACAGTTAGATGTGTCAAATCCAGTATGACTGAAGTTACCGGCAAAAGCTGTATGAGTTTATACATTTCACACCAATCAACTCAAAGCCCAGATGAAATCAAAACTTTAAAGAAATTTTCAGAGCCACGACGACATTAAATTCCGCATTAAAACTGAAAGACATCAAAGCACTGGAATACAACGAACAATTGCAACCACTTATCGATCGCAGACTGATACTGTCTGCCTACGAAATGTAACTTGCATAACGTACTCTTATCACCCAATCAGAGACGACCATCAACAACAGGCCAGCTTATGTCTGAAATGTTATTGGTCAACGTCTTGTGCTAATTTGCATATGAATTTGCATTAGACATGCAGGTCCAGACATGCCAAATTACATTAATTGGAATTGAAAACAGGTGGGACACGTTCAATAATAATAAAAGAAGCAACAAACGATGCTATTGTATTAAAACAAATGAAAATTTTATTGAACTTTTTTGTTGTTTTATTTGTCTCGTTGTGTGGTATCTTAGTGTTTAATCACGTTTTATTTTCAGGTTCTAAATCAGTTCAGTTTCAACAAGCACCCCTCATGTGACAAAAATACTGTAGGGTGTTTGGAGGGTAGGGAGACACACAAAACATAGGTTAAGCTGCCATATAATTTCCACATTTCTGTTATCGGAACAAAAACCGATAATACAGGTTCCTTCTCTAGAAGGAACAAAAAGCATATTTGACATTTTGGTTTACTGGTTACGTCGTGGGAATGGTTTCATGTGTGTCCTGTAGATCTCATGAATAAATTTTAATAAATTCAATTAATTTAATTAATTTGTTGATTTCGTCTCTAAACTGGGACCTAGTGTAGTGTATGGCAATGTGTTTTGCTACATAGTCTGACTCTACAAGATTAATGCTCCAGGTACTAATCTTGTAGAAATTCAGTCTTTAAAAGAACTTTGTGAATAAATGAGTGATTTAAGGGGGTAGTGTCGCGAAAGCAGTTTTGCTCATAGGTTGCAAAAAGAGATCCTTTTGCTTTGAACTTGTACGTTCACTGAGAAACTAGTCCAATGCTATACTGTGTTAAATAAGTACTGCCAGACAGTAGACTACCAATATCTACCAATATCTTAAACCAATCACCGATTGTAAGCCAGACATCACACAATAAGGACATGAAAATTCAAAAAATTCAGCCAGATATCAGATTGGCCAGCTTGTGAAGCACACATAACGTGTCGACGCACGGGTTTTTGCCACAAATAAGAAAAAAGAAAAATGAAGGTTCGTTTTTCTTTCGATTTTAAAATAAGGGTCTAAATTTTTCACAATTTATCATTATTGCTGAGAGTACTTCACTGTTTACGCACAGTTTCACAGTTCAAATAGGTATTTCTCCGCAACCACTCAAGCAATTTGCACTAAATTTTGCGTGCATAAACTACAATGTTCTTTTAGTCTATGTAAACAAACTAAACAAATAAGTTGATAATTGTGACGAAAAAATCGAATGTGAATAGGTTTTTAAAACGTCATTTTTCCGACTTTGCGACCTCACTGCAAACAGTATACTGCATCAATTTTGATGAAACCTGGCGAAAATACTTGCCTCAACATATATTTTCAAAACATATAAAGAACGATGTCGTATCTTTTTCTAAAAATGTTTTATAGGTACGCAAAATCGACTGCTTTCGCGACACTACCCCCTTAATGTAGTAAACTTTTAACCCGTTCATATTTTTATAAATTTGTCAAATTTAATTTTAACAAAATAATCACAAAATTTACAAATAATGATGATTAGAAAATAATAATTACAGCAATAAAAATCGACATTGGATGCCCTGTAAATGCCTCAGCTATTGGTTGCAAGAATTTTGGTTAACCGTTTGTGTTAAAGACGCAAAACCCATGAATTGCTACAAGTCTTTACAGCGAAATTTCATACTTTTATTTTCTCTTTCATATTCACTTTCATTTTCTAGTCCACAGAAATATTTGGTAGCGTACAGGTTTTTTGTTGTTAGTGTTGGATCAAGTCTTGAGCAAACACGGCATTTCTAAACAAAAATACAACAGATGCTTGCGATACACAAACAATCCTTTAAACAATGTTTTAATAATTCCCACCGTTATGGTTTAAGGTGGATGTAACCATCTACTTCCGGTTTAATTGGGAAAGCAAGAGCATGATTTTAGATAAGCTGCCGGGGTAGACTCGCATTAGCGACTTTTGCTTTGGTGACACTTCGCATTGTCGACAAATTTCAGTTGAGTTTAAGTTTTCTAGGGCCTTGACAATAATCTACAGTAAGATTGGTGAGATTGAAACAAACAGAGCAGATAGACTAGCAGGCGCATTAAATGTGCACATGTTGAATAGAAAGAGGATGCCCCAATTTAGAAAGAATGAAAGAAATGGAGGCGCCGGGAATCGAACCCGGGCCGCCTGCTTCGAAGTCAAGCATGCTACCACTACACCACAGCCCCCGAGTCTCATAGGCCCTAATTCTCATTTATAACAGGGTCCCCCCTTCGAACATCGTTGCGACCCTGCAACGATACTCGGGCGATACTCATGCTCCCGGGGCGAACCCGATGCCTCAAGGGCGGAGCACATTCACACGTAGGCCTCCAAGCCTACTTCAGTCACACCACACGCAGGGTTTCCTGGCTTACCCGCAACCACAGGGTTTCTCGATCGACCCAGAACGATTCTCAACCAATACCGAGGGTCTTAACCGGCTCACCCTTAACCGTAACCGAGGGTTTTCTCCGGTTCACCCCTAACCGAAACCGAGGGTTTTTCCGGCTGCGTATTTACATAACGCACAACAGTTCTGCACTATGAAAAACGCACAGCGATTTTGCACCGACGAAAGCACAATGCACAACAGTTAGGCACTGAAAATTGCACAGCGATTTTGCACCTGCCAAAACATAGTGCACACCAGTTAGGCACTATAATATTTGACTATAATATGCCACCGCAATTTAGAGACGCTCCCCCAATTTTAGCTAAAAGAATTCACGCTAGAGTATGCATATGGTGCGTTCATGCAAGTATAACACACGCACGTAACATGTTCACCTCACGCACACACCACTTATTTATTATTGACGACGCTGTAACCAAGTTTTATTTATTGATTTTAAATTTCTGCACATTATTCATTCGGATTAATTTATTTTTTTGCACATTAACACTTTATACTTTTGTTAAATACCGTCAATACTAGCTGTTTTCGGTATCAAAAACGGCACAAAAATACAAGCAAAATTTAATACTGCAAAAATAGAACAAGCAGGCCCCAAAAAGGGGCAAGGTTCCTTCGCTGAGTGAAAATTCTGCTTAATTTACCCAGGACAATTTAGCTTCGCCCTGATACCTGTGCACAGACAATTTATTCAGCTTCAATGCTTAGGTGTTGATCTCACACACTATAAATTCAACACTTTTTCCTGTTGTGCCACAGCACAACAGGTCTTTAATTTTGATTCTGGACAATAACACTGAGCTTGTGTTCTATCTGTTGTCAGTTGGTTTGTGTAACCTGTGCGTCAGTTTACCAACGCGGGCGTCACATGCGTTTTGCATGATCTTCAGTGTTAAATTACAAGAGCTGGCGGAAACTCATTTATGTGCAATGCCAGTCATGGAATGCAAAAATTTATATCCGGGACGGAATCGAACACTCCGGCGCAAATCTAAACTAGAATTCGCTACCATTTAAGCCATCCGAGTCTTAAATGTGATGGAGTAAAACCATTTGTACAAAAAACATCATTGATTAGTTTGAGGATTTGTATGATCGTCAACCCTTACTCAACAGAAATTGTGAAATTATAATTCAGGAAAGTATTTTTACAACAAATATATAGGTTTACAACAAATAACAAATAGTTAACATTAAAATTGGACGAAACCAAATGAGCATCAGATTTCACATAGATAGACTAGAAACGAGATATCTGTATCTGCTTTTCATCATGGCCGAAATAGCTCAGTTGGGAGAGCGTTAGATTAAATATCTTAAACATCCTTGGTTCTATCCCGAGTTTCGGTAGCATTTTTTATTTTAATAATTAGTTTTGCCAAATATTG
The DNA here is from genome assembly GCA_030248245.1 of Trissonchulus sp. WLG1_4. Lineage (NCBI taxonomy): Eukaryota > Metazoa > Nematoda > Enoplea > Enoplida > Ironidae > Trissonchulus > Trissonchulus sp. WLG1_4. The sequence continues at coordinate 9,507 of JASANF010006511.1, forward strand.
GAGCTTTCACCAGTTATACTAATTCATTTATTCATTTCATTGATTTCAATTCTTATAGGTACCTATAGGTATACCGTATAGATACAGCTGCACAACAGGTTTTAACTGACCTCTGGTCAGTTTACTTGAAAAAGAATGCTTGATACTTACTGAAACTTTTGCCGCAGATTGGGCTTGTTTCGAAAACACCGCATAATCACCGCAGCTGCTTGTGATTTCAATGACGCAATCGCTTTTCCTCGACAAGAATATCTCCCGTAAAAACAGTTTTTGCTGACAAAAGCGGTGTAAATTTTTTTGCAAAAAATTCAATGAATGGGGGTTGAACCCTCGAAGTTTATATCAGAAAATTCTGGAATAGCGCTTTTGACCACTCGACCACGCCAGTTCAATGAGTACTGATGTTTAGTTACGACTATGTAGAAGGATAGTACAAAACAAACAGCAGACTAGACGATCACGGGATAAGTGTGTGTATCGAGTCTGAAAAATTACCGAACGAAAGTTTTTTAAAACACAAAATTTTAGTAAAATCACAACTTAATACCTAGGCAAGAGTATTATTAACCATTATTTCATTAAAAATAATAAACAAAAAGCCTGTTTTCAAAAAAAGAGCAGTCGGTTCCCATACTGACTTTACGTGTTAATCATATGCGATGGACAACATGTGGCTGCTACTTTTACACTATACAGAGTTGATTTCAAAACAATAGTTCCTTCTCTAGAAGGAACAAAAATAGTGCGTCTGATAATGCACAAACACGGATCGTCGAGTGAGATTTGTTTTTTGTACACAAACTTTTTGTTCAGAGCACAAACTTTTGTAACAGATTAGAAAAAGGCGGATCATAGCAGAACAAACTTAAACACCTGTTGCGCCGTGGCGCAACAGGAAAAAGTAGGTAGGGTTGCTAATTTACATGTGAAAAAGTCCGGACTTTTTTACACCTACTTTTTTACATTGTAAAAAGTGCAATAAAGTGTTAAAAAGTTTAAAAAACTGTAAAAAGTGTAAAAGTATTTTATCGCCTAGAATGGTGTTTAAACATTTTCTAAACAGTTTGAGACCAGCTAAAAATTTGTGACCACTGATTGGTAACATGCTTTAATCATCTGTCGCTTGCTTATGTATTGTACATAGATAAGCTGATTCTGTTATGTAAAATCAGAATCAAGGAGGAGTCCCATAAATTGCACCTAAATTGAGCCAGTAGCTATCTTTAAACGCTAGATAGAAGCGTGTCTACAAAGCAGTATATACAGACGTGTGAAGGACCCAAAGTTTTTGCACTGTGCACGACAATATCCTATTGTGGACAAAACCACATTCTTGCTGTCAGCAATAGTCACAAAAGCAATAGGAAGCCGTACCCGCGGGGTTTCCTTCGTTAAAAATATCCTATAACAAATACGCTAAAAGTTCCTCAACTGTTGTAGCCAACAGTATAGGTGGAATGCATAAAGGTAGTCTCCGGAGACTCAGTCCAGACTATGTCTAAGCCCTTAGACTAACACTTTTAAGACTAACGTGTCAGAACACCCTTTGGAATTCGTATGTAATACGTGTAAAATTTTTCGTTACGATGTTCTAAAAATACTAATCGGTATGCATAAAGAACGTCAGTCTTAGCTTAGTCTTGGTTTTCCATTCAAACTTAAGACATGGTCTTCAGCTAGTCTAAGGCTAGTCTAAGCCTTATTTCAGCACTTATTATAATTTTTTTGAAAAATTAAAGCCTGAGGAGTGTTGTCAAAGATCATGTGCATGTTCTCAAGGTTTTTTAACCAATTTTAACGAGGTTTTTTGTAAAATGAGATAACCACGAAAAAATGCAATTTCAAGCTAACGGTAGCAATAGTTAAGGTTTAGGATGTGTTAAACTTCGTCTTATTACTGAATAATGTACAAAAAAATTTTCAAAAATTTTTGTTGCAAAATCATCATTGCTAATACTAATAAATGCATATTTGCAAAGTTTGAAGATATCGACTTGCACCCAACAGTTTAAAAACAGTTTATATGACTGTAGAGACTCTTATAAACAATATTTCAGTGTAATTTTCAAGACTCAGCTAAGACTACCTTTCAGATTACCGATTAACGTCAGTCTTGGGAGACTAGGTCTAGACCCAGTCTTGAGTTCGTCTTACACCTTTAGTGTGTTCAAAAATCACCTGATATTTCGTAACGATGGTCTTAGGCTAGTTTTGTTAAACGTAGTCCAGCTCCAGACTGCGTTTAGCTAAGACTACCTTTAGACTGACTTTATGCATTCCACCTTATAAGTTACAGCTTCAGGAAACATTTTGATGAGTGGTTTTGTATGAAAAATTTTGGTGACTTCGAATTTGAGCAAATTTTGGTAAATGCGAGACTTAAAATTTTTTTTGGCCAATTTTTCCGGAAAATTGGCAAAATTAGTGAAATATTTGAAAAAAAAGTGCGAAAAGTAGGTGTAAAAGAAGTGTAAAAAAGGTGTAAAAAAGTGTAAAAAAGGTGTAAACAAAGTCCTAAATTTTGCTACTGTAAAATAAGTACAAATACGTTTTTTACTTTTTTACACTTTGCAACCCTAAAAGTAGGTATTAAAATTATGAATGAATGAGTGAATAATAATAAGAATCATAATGAATAAATACATAATTATTGCGGTGTAGAACTGTTGTGCATTATGGTTACGCAGGTGCAAAATCGCTGTGCATTTTTCATGCGCTTTTTTGTTGTGCATTATGGTTTTTGAGGTGCATGATCGCTGTGCGTTTTTCATAGTGCAGAACTGTTGTGCGTTATGTAAATACGCTTTCCGGCTTACCCTTAACCGAGGGACCACACAGGAAAGAAACTATGTACACATTCATACTGCACACAGCACGAGTACCGTAAGGGTTGAAGTGCCAACCTCAACCCAGGGCATGGGGCTCCTAACCCACCTCCGAAGACGGTTCGGGAATAAGGCTGTCCTAAGGACCCGGCCCTATCCTCTCCGTCCTATGTCACGGTCGCCAGAATGTTGAATAGAAAGAGGATGCCCCAATTTAGAAAGAATGAAAGAAATGGAGGCGCCGGGAATCGAACCCGGGCCGCCTGCTTCGAAGTCAAGCATGCTACCACTACACCACAGCCCCCGAGTCTCATAGGCCCTAATTCTCATTTATAACACACATATGCACGTTCGCAATGATATTAATACATGCAACTGGGGTCCAATTTTTAAGAGGGCCTATCCTGTCAATTTTTAGGGACCTCCTAATCGACCAAAAATACCATAAATTTTTGAAAGAAGTGCCCTTTTTGCCCACTTTTGACCAAATTCTCCGGACCCTCCAACCGGATCTTCGATTATTGGTGTGGTTCTTGGTTCGCTCCCGGCACCTCCCCGCTTGTCCTATTATTGTATCGTTAGTTCACCCACGAAGGATTAATAAGCAACTATGACTTAATTAGGTCTGACTACTTGCAAATATATTAAATTCATCAATTTTGTCACCAATACAAAGTGTCGACAATGCGAAAGTCGACAATGCGCACGTTCACCAATCTGCCTTTTTAATGGTATACCTAGTTCTTTTTGATAATCTAAAAAAGCATCAGTCATGGGCGATCCAATAATTTGGAATCGGCATGTTGAGCCAAAAAAACAACATTGGAACGTTGTTTCCGAAGAGGCCTAAAGTTTTAGCATTTGTTCGATTTTTACGTTATTTTTGGTGTAGTTTTTTAGCCGTCAGAAAGTGGTGGAAAAGTGATGATTTAAAACATTAAGTCCATTTTGAGCAGGGATGTAAACTCCTACTCACCTCGCCCTATTTCAAACAAATAAACTTTTAATCTTTCATACAACGTTTAAAAAATGATTAATAATATGTTTAATGATATAAACTATCCTAAGCAAAATGATAAATACAGGTAATAATGCCAATTTGAATACACCAAATGAAAGCTTATGGTACGCTTATCATTATTATTAGTGTAGACTACCTACCTAGCTAATTTTTCATGGAAATAAATTCAATTTTTGGAATAATTTCATTGTGTTAATTAATAAAAACAAAAAATAATAGAATATAAACTATCCAAAGCAAATTTATAAATATAATAATTATGTTTTAGAAATAGCAAAGCCTGTACCAAACATACCAAACGCAAGCTTATTATACCTTTATTATTATTATTTTGCAAAAGTTCCTAGCTAAATTTCTTGTACTGTATGGAAGGAGAAAGATTTTGGAAACATTCCATAGTGTTAAATTTTTTATGTGCAAACAACTTAAAACGGCTTTAACTCACCAACCGCGTGGCCGCCGTGGTGTATTGGTTAGCACTGATGTGTCTGAAACCTCTGATCGCCGGTTCAGTTCCAACCGGGCCCACTTTTGAAAAACTTTTCGCTCATTTTTTTTTCAAAAGCAAAAATTATTGACTTACTTTTACCGTTATTTTAATAATGGCATATATTTTTAATATTAATATTAATATAAATACAATTCGTAAAATATTTTTAATTTAATTAAATGTATTATACTAACCTTATTTTCATGAAAAACATAATAACGATCATTCCTTTGGAGCGGAAAATGTTAGAAAGTTGCTTTTTGCACCACCAGCTGCGCAACAAAATTTTGCCATTGCACGGATTTTTAATTTTTAAAAAATTTTCAAATAACGTTAGTTTTACGCATTATCGACGCTTTAAAGATAATATCAGTAAATTACAATTATTTTGAAAAGATTTAATGCACTACTAGCATCCTACTCACAAGTTCAATGTTTACATTGAGCAATTACATGTGTCCTTGCTCAATGTAAACATTGAACTTGTGAGTACGATGCTAGTAGTGCATCAAATTTTTTTTAAAAACCTTTTTGCAATATTGCATAAGATGATGTCGCTTCACAAAAATTCACAAGGATAAGTTTTTATCAATATTAAATGACTTCATGCTGTGCATCTGGTCAACCTAGTCTACACTAGACGCACTAGACTTGTATTAGTATAAATAAAGTTGGCAATTTATTTTTAATTTAATATTAATATAAATGTGATTCCTGAAGTATTTTTAATTTAATATTAATATAAATACGAAAACGTTTGATTTTTGATATTAATATTAATTTTAAATTAATATTTCCAAAATTATTGCTTTTAGCTAGTGCTAAAAACACAGACATTGCAAGCAAATGCAATAGTGTGCACTCTTGTTATAAACACTATACTTCAGTGACGCTATAACATTCTCTAGGCACTCGCTTCACCTTCACGTTTCAACCTTACTCATGCTTCGCCCCTCGTCGCTCAACACTATCACCGTTCCACCACATTTCCTGTTTCGCTATACAGGTGTGCTGTCTTTGTGGTTCCTGCGTTTCTGTCCTTTTGTCATTGTAATTTTTTCTTGCCCTCAAAAACTGTCCCAAAGCGGCATGTCCTTGTGTTTGTTCTGTTTTTACTGTTGAAATGTGGTGGTTGACTACTTTTATTCCAATAAAAAAATGCCGTTGAAATTGTGGAAAATCGCATGAGAAGCTAAAAGCAACACCACTAGAAACGACACAATAACCCGGAGGGAGTTTGTTTTTATTTTAGTGACACCCAAAGCAATAATGCACGGGGGGCAGATTTGGCACCCGACGTAATAGATACTGAATCCGGACAATGAAACTTGACTAGTTTACATACTCTAGTCAACGAAAAAAATCGCAGGTTTTTTTTAAAAGTTAAGTTCTTTGTGTTAAGCATCCCAATGTTGGATCCGGTTCACCACTAACCGAAACTGAGGTTTTTTTTGGATTACCGTTAACCGAGGGACCACACAAGAGACTATGTACACAGTCATACAGCACACAGCACGAGTACCGTAAGGGTTGAAGTGCCAACCTCAACTTAGGGCATGGGGCTCTTGACCCACTTCAAAAGACGGTTCGGGGATAAGGCTGTCCTGAGGACCCGGTCCTATCCTCTCCGTCCTATGTCACGGTCGCCAGAATGTTGAAAGAAAGATAAGGCCCCAGTTTAGAAAGAATGAAAGAAATGGAGGCGCCGGGAATCGAACCCGGGCCGCCTGCTTCGAAGTCAAGCATGCTACCATTACACCACAGCCCCAGAGTCTCATGGGCCCTAATTCTCATTTAAACGTGAAGCTAACAAACAAACAAACAAACAAACAAACAAACAAACAAACAAACAAACAAACAAACAAACAAACAAACAAACAAACAAACAAACACTGTACATTTGCTAAAAATGTCATTTTTGTACCAATAAAACAGCTGAAACGATAAGCTATACACTGTATTAAGCAAATACATAGTGCACAATACAACTATATGCACATGCATATGCTTTCAGGCAAAAAGAAAGCAAAGAACACTAAGACAAAGAGTTGCAGAACTGGGTGCGGCAGCCCCTGAAAAAAATTTGGGAAAACTTTTGATTTTTAGACCAAATTTGGTTTATTGTAGCGGAGCTGAACTTAGCTGAGTAGAACGCTGCTGCTACGGTTACTACGATGACGCAAGTGGAACATACACACATGTAGTAGTTTAATAGATGAACAGCAAGACACGGCGAACACAAACACACACATGAAAGGCGCAAGCCTTACCACAGCAGCAGCAGTGACCTAGGCACACGGTCTAACGGACCTCTAGGAATGGGCGCTTAGCCTTATATAGCGGTTAGCAAATCCCGGGAATTACTAACTAACACCTGTGAGCTAGCCTAGATATTCTATTAATAGAACTATTAATAGAAGTTGAAATGTCAAGTAACCGAAAGGTCAAATGACTCATTAGTCAGCCTTGGCGGCCAAGCCTTAGGACTCATAGGTACAGTAGGTTTCAATTAGTACGTATGTCTTACAGAGTACGGTAGCTACGATAGTTGCTACACTATTCGCTATTGGTAGTATCAGAAATTTTTTCCGGCTGGACCAAAAACCAAAGGGTGGACCCTTTTGGAAAATTTCAGTCAGAAAAAATTCAATTAGGAATCCTCCCCATTACCCTTCTCTGAAATCAAGACACTGTGCTGATTTTAGATAGTTCCCTAGAAATAGACTCCAGATCCAGAATTAGGGACCCCAATTACCCTTTTGATTTCTGAAAAAGTTTAACTTTAAGCTTGCAGTTCTGGAATGCTGTTTGTTCATTGTCGAAAATTGAAAAGACGAAATCTTTATAGTAAGTCCAATTGACCAGTGACAACCCGAAGTTTGCGGGAGAAAAACCTTATAATTACAGGAAAAAGGTTATAAAAGTTTTTGCTCTAATTGCCTATGGTTGCTAACAAAAAATGGCTGCGTTAAGTCAAAGCCATGTTGAGAGTAGGATTTTTGTTAAATCTATTAGCCTCAAATTTCTATGGTGCCGTTTTACTCCATGCTGTCAACAGTGACCACCTTCACGCAATCCGTGTTCTTTATGTTTTACTATAATTAAGAAAATTAATTGTGAAAACTTTGCGCCACGCTCAGGCATAATCTGTACTCACCCTATAGTATTAACACAGCAACCGTGCGCGTGCCTTACTTGAAGGTGGAAGGCAAGTAATAAACTACAACATTGACTGTATCTGACTGTAGACGGCTGGTCTGACGGCTGACGTCGCAAAAATCTTAATGCTGCCATAAAAAAATGCTACTGCGATAAAAAGTCACATTTTCACATTGCTCAGTGAAGCGCAGGTTTTGTGATGTGGCAGTTAGGAAGTAGGTCCAAAATTTGGCCGCTAAACAACAAGATCACTTCCTGAAAAAAATTTAAGTTCAGTTGACTAGAATAAATATGTCAGTTGTCAACTACTGTAATCCCCGATTGGGACTTTATCACGTGATGTGTCAACTGGCACTTCAGAAGACGGCGGGTTAATGCGGCAAAGGCATGGACCCCTTTACACAAAAATGATAGCCATGCCAATGTGACTTCACGGACAAATTTCGGCTTGAACACATGAGCTACGCTGTATTTAAAATAATATTAAAATTGTATAAAAATGCATTTTTAATACTAATATAAATGTAGCGTGTTATTTACGCCAGGCATATACTTGTCTTGTATATGCACAGCCATTATTAAAAAGAATATTAAAAATAAAGTGCTTTTTAAATATTAATACGGCCGAATTATACTCTTAATTTAATATTAATATAATTACATAGGCTAAAATATTTTTCAATTTATTATTAATGTAAATAGAATTGTCAATTTATTTAGAATTTAATATTAATATAAATACAATTTCTGAGATATTTTTAATTTAATATTAATATAAATAAAATTATTCTCAAATTATTTTAATTTAATAATAAATAAAACCATTAATATTAAAAGTATTTTAAATACTGACTTTTAATATTAATATTAATTATTTAAATAACGGTACTTACTTTACGAGGCAATTTCATTTTAACAAAAACTTACTCATAAAGTTCTTGTCTATTTTACCCAGAATCACATATAGGCTTTCTGTTTAACATATATACCTATCTAACACTGGATTGCACCAAAACAGAATAGCTCAAGAATAGAAACAGTTAAAAATTACTCAGAAATAAAATCAGTTTTCATTGCACCAACATTTAAGCTCTAGAATCGTTATTCTGCAACTTAGGAATAGCTTTACATTAACTCAAGAATAGCTCGACAATAGCAACCAATATTGCACCAACCAAAGTTATAGAAATAGCTTATTCTACAGCTATTCTCCTGCTGGGTTAATGTTATTCCTGGTCTTTATCAGGAATAGCTTGAGATATAAGCTAA